>CM031567.1:15012824-15106170 GCA_018467065.1 Ephestia elutella
GACTAGACAACAAAGGACCACCGTCTGATACATTTACCACAAATTAATCGCTATTCGCTACAAAGATGTAGGGTCATCTTTAAGATAATTGGAGATCCTGGTCAGAACACATTGCGGCCGGATCAGGTCGGATAAGATTTAGGATCAGGGCTGCCTTAAGCCTTTAGGAGGACTTGGCTGGGCACATAAGATCCGTGAGATCCTTTTAAATCATTAGAAGAAGTATAACGTGCAATGAGTGAAATTGATTTGGGGGGATTGGTAAACTGGGACCGCGGCACGGCGGTCCTGAACGCAACCTTGGAATTAATATCGGTATTGTCAAAGCTTTTTAAACAAATTCTTTTTCTTCTTCTCCCAACACCCCTTCACCCATTTTAGTTGGGGTTTTTAAACTAATTATTAAAAAGAAAAACAAAAACAGAGTAGAGGTCTATTTTCTGCGAATCAATAAGCGGGCAAAGGCTCTGTGAACCGTAAAACCTGTATTAAAAATAATTAGAGGTTTAAGCCTTTTGTTTAAATATTTAAAAGAGTTTTTGTTTTGTAATTACACTCCAGAGGATTTCTGTGCTCGTTCAAGTGTGGTTTGCTTTGTTTCAGTTAAAAGTGTAGGCGTACATAAATTAGATAAGTAATTATGTTCTTATGTAAACAATATCATTTATGTTTCGTTCTTGGAGATAATCGCGATTTAAGGTATACAAAAAGTAAAACTACAAATTGTGGTGCTCGTAAAAATAGTAGAAAGTAAACTGGCTGTGACAACCCCCTCTGATTCTGAATGAAAAGTGTGTCAAATACTTAGGTACCTATGCAATTTTGGATAAAAAGTACCGAACAATTTGGTATTCACAAATTAATAAACAATTACACAAACAACAAACAATAAATAATAATTTTAACAATTATTATAACAATAAATTCATGTAGACGAGTAGCAGACGAAAAATAAAATATATACGGACAAATACGGACAAATCACACAGATTGAGTTAGCCCCAAAGTAAGTTCGGGACTTGTGTTATGGGATACTAACTCAACGATACTATATTTTATGACAAATACATATATAGATAAACATCCAAGACCCAGGCCAATCTGAAAAAGATCATTTTCCATCTTGACCTGACCGGGGATCGAACCCGGGACCTCCGGTGTGGCAGCCTGGCGTGATAACCGTTAGGCCACGGAGGACGTAAAAAAAAATTGTTAATTCTTTTTCGTACTTTATAATTATTATTATATAGTAGATACTTAATTGATTTTTTCAAAAGGATAATATAATAACGAACAATCTTCTCAGTATCAAATTTTAATTTGTTTTGGCACAAAGGCCTCATCTCGTGCGTAAAATTGTTAATATACGTAGTCGGAATTAGATTTTGCGCGGGAAACTTTTGTACAAGACAATCTCATGTTTTTAATAAGGATTTAGTCAAGAAAATAAGGATGGTGTATTTATATGAAGCATATTAGCTGTTCCGACAGACTTTGTTCTGTTTTAGCTATAATAAGTAGACCGATTATATAGGGAGGAATTTGAAAACCTAAAATACAGGGAGGATAGCAATCATGAAAAGATTTTTGGAAATCACTTTTCCACATCCTAAAATTGAACTAGCTGTATGTATAAGGATCAAACCTCTTTAATCTAACCGGTAACCTCAAAATTTATGTGGACTTGAGAAGCACCAGATTGCGGACCTCCTTAAAAAGGGAGATATTAGGAGCACCCATAACCGGAGAGCATGTATGAAGAGAGTGATGAGTGTAGAGGAAGCAAGAGAGATCTGTAAGGATCGTAGCAGGTGAAAATCGCTAGTCTCTGCCTACCCCCACGGGAAAAAGGCGTGATAATATGTATGTACGTTGAGAAGCACAACATCAGGAAAAAGTCCGTCTGTTATTGTTAGGAAGTGTAGCGTTACACCGCCACAAATACAGTCGGTTTTTGCACGTCAAGTCTATTTTAGTTTGTGATTCTATTTCTACGCAAACTCTTTTCTTTGGTATCTTTTTTTATATCTTTATGAAAAGATATAAAAAAGATAACAAAGAAAACAGTACGCTACAGTAGCTATTTGATTGTGAGTAGGCGCTTTTCTATTTAAGTACGTTATGTGAAAATGAAACGCGGAAAATCAAATATTTCATTTCCCCGTATGACTTACAAACACGAGTAAGTTACGATCCCATAAAGCGCAAACATAATCCTTATCCCTTCGGATTAAAGTCCAAAGTGTGACATCTGACATCTCCTGGACTAAATGGAATTTTATATACGAACCTTAATTTTACTATCTGAGCTGCTCTTTGTTTGAATTTGCTCGGAGAAAATTTGCATAAAATAATGATCATTTTTGTTAGTTATATTTTTCACGGTTTTCCATCTATCTTTCTATTTTCTTAACGTACTAGCTTTTGTGTTCCCTCCCAAGGACTAGAATTTCCAAAATTTATATATGAGTGTTCATTTAAATACGCTATTAATCTCTACCACTCTCTGAAATTTAAAATTTCTTAATGACGTTAGTGATTTTTTTCTCTCTGTATAAAATTCAAAGAATGACTTTAATTTTTTTCTATTTTTATAGTGAAATCTTAGCGTCCAGCTTCCTATTTCACACTTCCGACCCTTTTCCCGCAATATTTGGTCGTGAAGTCGGGACTTCACGACCAAATATTGCAGTAGATCGATAGGAAACATAAAAAGTCATCATAAAAGTACCAAATAATATTTATTTACTTCTCGCCTTTGATTTTATTATGCAACATTTATTAGGGACATTTCAGTATCATAAAGCAACAACATTTTACCATTTTAATGTCTTTACATTTTACAGAAAGTTAAAATTATACCATTCATTTGTCAGAACTCTGTTGTCTTTGACTTGTGAAAGCCTTCATCCGTAATGTTGACATTAATAAATGAGAGTTATGATAACGATACAACTCATTTTAAACAGAGATTTAACCATAAATATTCTTTTGCAATGGTGTATTTGCACACCAGTCAATGGTAAAGCATTTTTATAAGTGTGGCTTTATTAATTTTGTATCAATTAGGTAGTATTTATTTTGCAAAATATATCTTTATCATAAAATAAAAGTTACTATAATTCGATTTATTAACTTAGGGAACACTGAAAATAGCGCGGAAAATGTTCAATAGCACAGCAGTGTATAGGTAAGCCAGCTGGGTCATTCCTATTTTGTTCAGAAAGCCTAAACTGCATAACATCTATAAAGCAAAACGCCTAAAATCAATGTCTTAAATGCAGAGCGTCTCGGTTGATTGTACTGTTTTCTTTCTAATAATAGACTGCTAAGAATAAAATACTTGATTTTAAAAATAAGTAGATGTATAAATTCGCGTATCAAATTTCATGAAAATTTGTTCCGAAGAAGAACAACAAAAGAAACATTCAAACCACAGAAGTAAAATTTTTTTTTAAATATAAGCAGAAGGAACACAAATTTCACACACACACTGATGATATTTGACAATATTTGCATCCTGTTCATGATAAGGACTGTCACATAACTCTGTCCCTTTCCTTCCTTAGCATTGCAATGTATTGCAACACGAACCACTTCACTGAAAGATTTATCATCCAAGCCGGATTTTTCATGCGAAATGATCCTTAACTGTCATATTTGTTGTGTTGTCACAGTTGTCATAAATATTTAAAATTATTTTTTACTGTTTTGTGCTTTTAAACTCAATAGAAATGATAAAATGCAACGTGTACAATATGTGGAAGTGTTTCATAAAAAAATATTCGTGGAATATCGTTCCTTCGGTAAGCAATACATGTTTTTTTGACGTGCCCAATGATAATATACAATTTCGTGTTATTTTTGAAACAATAACCATTATTAGACTTTTGAATGCTATTTATCAGCAATATCATTATTTACTTTATAAAGTAGTGTATTAATTATAACCATTTCATAAGAAATACTACAAGTAATTTAATAATTTCGTAAATAGCATAGATCATTTGACGGATCCAGTTTTGTTTACTATGGCTGGGCCGAATCAAGGCAAATATACGAATTTAGTACCTATTCTATAAAAATCTCAGGAATTATTTCTTGAAGATTAAAATGCACATTTTATAAAAATACTGACAGTGAATTTTATTTCAGGACAAGGAAAATATGCCAAAAAATAATACCTCAAGAAAGAGAACTGTTATGGGGAGTATTTCTCTTACGTACTACGAGTACCAGGACAGTGAATGGACGCCAGCAACCATTAACATCATTGCAATGTTTCATTGCACGTGATTTTTAATAATTTAAAATAAATTTTATTGATTTAATGACTAGTATTTTTTCCCAAAAGGGATAGAATTTCCCATCGTAAAAAGCTGATGCAGATCCGTCCGCATACCGCGCACGGCTTAAGATTCAGCGTCTCAAAATTTTTGGTTTTGCTACACTGTACCGAATATAATTAATTATCTTAGATCCGACCCTGTATTCTGTCGTTGTGTGAATAATAATCTTAGTGTGTGTTTTTGCCATGCAATTTCAAATGACATGTTCAGTCTGCTTACTATTATTATATGTCTGTGATTCAAACATCCGTCTGGCCTGAGCCTGACAAACTTTTTCATTTGAGAAATTATTAAAACTGAGTTTGTAAATGATTCAAATTTATGTTAATGTAAATAGACGTCCAATTCATTCATTATAGTGACGGTTTCTTTGATTTAAACGGAAAAACACTGAATTTTTCAGCGAACAAAAGAAAACAATCAAAATGAATGAATTTGTAACTTAAGCTGCAGTTACTCATAAAGTTATGTAATTGTGGCAGTGTCTTGAATAAAAAGTGCTTGAGAAAATGTGAAAATGCAGCCTACACCGCATCTAGGTTATGGCTGAAAATCAGTGTATTGCTATACTGGCAATAATTCCACTGAGCTATGACCTTTTTGTTTTGCTGCAACACACACATTTATTGACCATGGCAACATATACCTATTCATGTTTTCTTTCTTTTTTTTGTTTTAAATGTCTCGTGTATCTTTGTATCATCAAATAAACGATTTATCTATCTATCTAAGATGAAAGCAGCCTTATCTATTACTAGCTGTTGCCCCGCAGCTCTGCCCGCGGCAAAAAGTATATCTTCGTGTTTTGTATACAAACTTTGACCCCCCATTTAAGCTACTTGGGGTTTGATCTATTAAGAAAAAGTAGTCTATGCTTCACCCGGGGTCTTTAACTATATCCCTACTAAGTTTATTAAAATCTGTCAAGCAGTTTAGTCGTGAAAGCGTAACAGACAGATATACCGTCTTTCGCATTTATAATATTAGTATGGACAGTCCGTCCGTCCTAGTCTGTCACAGCAGAATATCTTCTACGTTTATGGACTGATTTGCATGTAACTTGGTTCGAGGATACTTCACATATAGATCTCAATTTAAAAAATACAAAAAATTAAAGTTACCCCTTTTTAAGGGTACCTCCCCATACATGTAAAGGGGGGGGTGAATTATTTTTTTGAGTGCACCCCCTTGTGTGGGGTATCGTTGAAAAGGACTATGAAAATAAGGTAGGGTTTCCATACAACATTTTTTTATCAGCTTTACCATTTGCGAGATATAGCCTGCCAAAGTCGTTTACACGGTGTCTCCCCTGTAATTTCTAAAGTCTTGGACCTTCACGTAAAGAAACAGGCGTGGAAACTCTTATTTAAAATTGTTTCGGGTATCCTGAAATCCTATTTTGAAATCCATACTAATATTATAAATGCGAAAGTTTGGATGTGAGTTTGTGAATTTGTGAGTTTGTGAGTTTGTGAGGATGTTTGTTACTCAATCACGCAAAATCTACTGGACGGATTTCGATGAAATTTGGTACAGAGGTAGATAATGACCTGGAATAGCACATAGGCTACTTTTTATCCCGGGAAAAAGCACTGTTCCCGTGGGAAATTCACGCGGGCGAAGCCGCGGGCAAAAGCTAGTTATAAATAAAATAAAAATATATACTTTTTTCCAAAAGAACAGTACAAACTTAAACAGTTTTTTTACATATTTTACTGTTAGGACTGAATGAAGCTTAATATTTACTTTTTCTTTACAGTATCTTCGTCAAATCCCCTAGATTAGGTAGCCGACCCCGTGAGATACGGGAAAAGGCTAGGGAGATGATGATGATGCAAGAAATGCAAAACAGCGCGATGCCACAACGATTACGGAACCCTACTTTATGCGTGGTCCGACACGCACTTGGCCGGACACACACGCACTTTTATTTTGACCTGTTTTGTACTGGAAATGTACTGGATATACGTATTATAATGCTTTTTTTTCCATGGCACGAAGATAGAAAGAGAACATATACGGCCGAATACTGAAACGTCACTCAAGTATTTGACGGCGTCTTAAATGTTTGAGACGGTCTTACATGCAAAATTGGTATACTCAAACGTCAAATTTGAGCACGTTTTAGATTTGAGAGAATTCGAAACTAAATAGGTCTCAAACTCCTTTCAGTGCAAAATTCGTATACTGAAAGGCTACTCAAATTTTTTTGCTGTCAAATGTACCGTCAAACCATTGTCAAACCGACTTGGGTGCATCTGAGATCTAAGAGTGGTCGCGAGGTCTCCCAAATCTGTGATCGTATTGATTCTGATGTTAAAATAATGTATTTATCGATACATTATTATCTACAGACACTAAAATCAATAACTTTTCACCTATGTATTATTTTGGCATGTGCAGTGAAGAATTACACAACGTTGATCTTTCTCGCTTTTGGTGCCTGCATAAAATATCCTGCAAAAACCCGCTTCTACGCTTGCACGTTTTTGGCAGTGAATTACAAATTGTTTTATTTTTTTCATATATTCCACTGATCCATTTAAAAAAGGATTTTAATGAAATAGTGGATACTTTGGGTATATTATAGCATCAGTTCCATTCCATTTATGTTAGTAGATCGGGACGGAGCCGATACATTTTTACCCGACTACAGCGAAACGAAAAGGAGGGTTATTGGTCATAGAGGTGTCTTTTCCTAAAGGCCCTTCACTCATTGCGACGTTTTGCAGCGATACAATCGCGATGCAGTGACAAGTCAATAGCTAGTGGCGTATCTGTAGTGTTACAGTCGCGATGCAAACGCGAAACAGCATCGTTACAAATGCGATACAGCATTAATACAAACTCAATGAAACAACGTTCAGTATTTCGTTGATAGGCACAGGCAAATATCTGAATCGATAAAAACGTGCGTATGCATCGCTACTCACTCGCACATGTATGTTACTCATGTCGCATAGCAATCGCGCGGCTGAAAAAACGCGGCGGTTGTATTGTTGAAAAAAGTCGCAATGTGTGAGAGGGGCCCACGCCACAGAATAAATAGGTATTTTTATACCCGAGCAAATACGTTTCATTCCACAAAAATTTAGAACGATTTGTTGGTAATTATTTACGTTTATTTTAATTATTTTTCATAATAAATATGATTTTATCACGGAATAATGAAATAAATTGTAAAATAAATAAAACTTTTATTTTTTATGTTATTTTAAATAAATTATATGCTAAAGAAAAAATATTTTTTTCAAACAATGTTGCGTAAAAAGAGGTTATTGACTGAACGTGAATGATAGGAAATGACGTAAATTACTTTAGGTCTGCTTAGCTGATAATGGCTTCCAAACGTTTGAGTAGCTTTTGTGTATACCACTTACTTTTTGGCAGATGCTTAGATTTTAGAGCGCTTCAGCTGACTGTTGCATCTGAGTGACGTTTCAGTATTCGGCCGATAATGTGTTAAATTAGTACTGCGCCACCTATATGTAAGTAGCAACACTTTGTAAGGCGACATCTATCGTCATATGGAGATAATATTTCGATTCATTATAACATTCAATTAGATATTTGCACAAAGGCTAATTACTTCTCCATTGATGCCATAGATGGCGCTAATCTACACTATATAAGCAAAGAAATATGTGACTCGATCTCTCTGTCACGGCTGTCACCTATCCGTGCCCTGTCTGTTCAAAATAAATCCCGTCTTTATGTTACAGGCCTCTTTCATTTAACATAATGTTTCTTAGGGATATTCTTATATGAACTGGATTTACCCTTATTAAATGAGTAAAATACCGTAGAAACAATAGAAGAATGTATAAAGAATATAGGTAGACATTACTATTAGTATCAACTAACTCCATTCTGGACAATAAAACGTGAGCTGTTAACTCAATTTGCTCCTAAATCCCGTCTTTATGTTACAGGCCTCTTTCATTTAACATAATGTTTCTTAGGGATATTCTTATATGAACTGGATTTACCCTTATTAAATGAGTAAAATACCGTAAAAACAATAGAAGAATGTATAAAGAATATAGGTAGACATTACTATTAGTATCAACTAACTCCATTCTGGACAATAAAACGTGAGCTGTTAACTCAATTTGCTCCGTAACTGCCCTCGGTAACTTCGGTAAAGTTCAGGTGGCGGCGACATTTTTGCAATTTACTAGTACAGCCAACGACATAATTCATCTCGCAACTGCATTCAGTTGTAGACCTTATGGCTTTAATATAAGGACACTTATGGCTTGGACTTAAAATGGCCTTTTGTTTATTGACTGTGCTGTTAAGTCGTAAACTGAAGAAACTAGTTAACAAGTTTTGTAAATAAAAATGTTCAACAGCCGTTGAAATTACTAATTTAAAATAGATTTTCATTGACCCTAATCTTTTAAAGATCAAAAAAAAAAAACAAAACCTACCACATATTGGTACCTATACTGATACGTCTCTCTAAAGTCTGGGGATCGTGGTCGTGGAATGAAATACACACATCGACCTTTTGGAAAATGTTGATGGAGTGTTTTTTTACCATTTCAAACCTCATCCTCATGATGGTTTTCCTATAACGAAGTGGACTATGGAATTTACCATACATGAGTCAGATTGGTGATACTCAGGAGGCAGGAGTAGGATTCGATCCTGGGACCATTCGATCAGCACTGCATCATAAATACATTCATCAATTCATCACCGTATATTATAAGTCTATGATTTTACGACTTTATTCGTTCTCGGTATGGTAGGATACAATAAGTTTAGAGTTAGACGAGAGATGGCTCTAGTATGAGAGGGAAGGTGTACAACGCTTGTATATTGGGGCAAATAGGTATATTTGTACCGAACAAGTACGTATGGCGGCGTGACGACGCTGCGGCTGACGAGCCGCTGCTGCTGGCCGTGCTGCACGGCAGGACCACAGATTACTTTTTGTGGCAAGACCATGGCTAACGAGTTGGACCTGTTGCTCTGGAAATGAATTTAAGAAGATGGCATTGTATGTAATCTCATACAGATAGTGGCTTATACTATCGCATTAGGTAATTCCTGTAATGATAGATATAATAGATGTAAATAAACAAATAAAAATATTCATCAATAGATATAACATTATTCCGTTACTGACTGAGCCAAAACTACAGGATGTTGGAAGCTGAAATTTGACATGCAAGTTCCTCAGGGAGTGTAGAGAAGTACTAAGAGAGGATTTCCTGAAATTCCCACGGGAACAAGTCCCGGGCCAACGTAATGTTAAACTTAATCACTACCGAACCCATTTTTGTGTGGACGACCGAAAATATGTGTTTGATGTTGTAAATTAGAAAAGACCTATCTCCCTCATAAAGAATTTATTTCAAACGAAGAGCTTTCTCAGAATCTCGCAAGTAATCAAAGGTAAGATGAATGTGATAGATACTTCATTATTTTTGGAACTAATAGCTAAATTGTAAAAGTAGGTGGATATAGGGGAAGAGGAAGGCCTAAAAAGAGATGGATGGAATGGGGAGGATATGAAGGCATTGAGAGCGGATTTAACTATGGCTAATGATAGAAAAGTGGAGAGAAAGGACATTTTGCGCCAATCCTAGTTAATGGGATAAGGTAAGGCAGATGATGATGTATCTAAATATCTCAATGATAAATTAGGAAGTTTTTATTTTACCAAGCACCATTTGTAATACCTACTTGTTCAGTTCGAGGAAGTTTTCTAAATCCCGCCAATTCTTGATTCGGCACGCGCGGTGGATTTAATCCGTAGCCCCCAAAGTTCTTTGTCATCACTGGATGACTCGACCTTGATGAGTGAGGAGGCAAAGAGACGCCATAGGTTGAAAATTTTCTCATTATAATTGGACGGTTAAAATAATTTAGGAGTCTGTTCATTGTTTGTGTTTGTTGGTAAATATTAGTTTGTGTTTTGATTGGTATTCTCTCAATCGGCCCAATCTGAAGGTCTAAAACTTGACTTAATATGATCCCATTTCCTAAACGAATTCATCAGAAATATAAATTCCTCAAATTGGTGAGTGAGTCAGTTTTTAGACGCGCTGATCTCCCAACAATATTATTACAACCACCTACTAGTGTCACAGAATACATAATAAGTAGTGTATAGTTTACAGAAACTGTGTATGTGTATCGGACCCATATCACAAGACACGTACAAGATACGTAGGGTAGGTACCTATTTCCGAAGGTGTTCAACACTATTCAGAACTTTCGACAGCTTGTGTGAAACGGGTAAATTCAAAGTTTAGGAGACTGAAGGATAATATTGTAAGGTATTTGATATACAAGTAGGTATGCTCTTATATAAAGCCGGCGGCCACGGCTTCGCTCGCGTTAATCCTTTCTTAGCGGATGCCTACGTCATAACATCTACCTGCATGCCAAATTTCAGCCCGATCCGTCCAGTGGTTTGGGTTGTGCGTTGATAGATCACTATATTCACTATGTTAGTCAGTCAGATAGTTATGTAGTTGTAGGTAAATCTATATATATATATTGTTTGTACAGATTTTTTTCATAAAAATTGGCCAGACTTTGCCCAGGTTACAGACGGAGCGGAAAAGTAAGTTGAGGTCTTTACCCAGCACAGTCTTTAATGTTAATTTATGCAAAATCTTTTTATTTTCGTGTGGCCAACACTGGTGTCATATCTTTTCAGACTACAGAAATATTTTTCATACAAAACATAAAAAAACATTTAAAAAAAAAGGATTTTCTTGAATGAAAAGTACTGATCAATAAGCTAAGTGGAACAGATGTTTCACCCAGGCTAGATAGTCTAGGTGCTATTGAAATCAACCAATTGAAATCAGTGCTCTGAAAGGAATACCTCGCTTTGTCGACTATGACAAAACGTAATGTAATCGAAGTTAGCATATCGTTGCAAT
Organism: Ephestia elutella; assembly: GCA_018467065.1. NCBI lineage: Eukaryota > Metazoa > Arthropoda > Insecta > Lepidoptera > Pyralidae > Ephestia > Ephestia elutella. Next base: position 15,024,082 of record CM031567.1, read on the forward strand.
TCTCTACAATTGCTAATGTTAAGCTCAATGTCCAAATAATGTAGGTTTTTGTGAAACAGCTTAACGTTAGTTGATACTTATAAATTTGGAGCAGCATATGTTTCTATGCATTACCTTTATAGGAGCAGAATCTGCAAGTTTTATTCCAGTGGACGAATTTTAGGGGACGATTGGGTACCGACTCTATGTGAAGTGTGAATTACTATCTATGGCGTAGCGATCCAAAATGAGTCTTGGCCTCCGTTAATAAGGATCTCCATTTGGGTCTGTCCTGCGCCATCTCCTGCCAGTCATCAGATTGCAGCTCGCGCAAAACTTTCTGGACCTCGTCAGACCATCAGGACGCCCCACCAGAAGTGTGAATTGAAGTAATGATTTAAAAGTAATAAAAGTATCAATAAAATTGGGGTCACAAGGGTCGCGCGTCTCCATGGCGATACGTAATTATCTATGAATAAATAAATCTCAATACAAATTGACGTCCCCGTGGAGGCCAGGGCAATCTGCTATGATTGGACTATCCGGCCTATAGCTTGGGAAAGATTACAAGAATCTATTTATAAATAAGTAGTTTATGCTTGGAGGTTATGTTAACTAATTCCATTAATATAATGCGAAAGTTTAGATGTGTGTAGGTTCTACTTAATCACCAACTAGATGGATTATGTTGTTTGGTACACGAGTAGAAAATAATTTCGAAGCGGTGGTGGCCAAGTGGTAATGACACCCGCCTGAGGTCGGGTAGGACACGGGTTCAAATCCTACCTGTGTCACATTAGTTTGTAGACCAATCTGACTCATGTATGGTAGTTTTCTCACAGACCACTTGCTTCCGGTGAAGGAAAACATCGTGAGAAAACCTGCACGCACATTGGCTGTCTATTTAGTTTACTAGTATGTATACGGCTACTGCCACAAGATGGCAGTTGTCGTAAAAGTCATTTCAAATAATTTCAAAGGCGACTTGAATAAAATCTGACACCAGTGTTAGTAATAACACACTCAAAAAGAAGAATCATCTAGAACACATACTTAATATCCTGAAATCACGAGAGCAGAACTTAATAGGATATTTATTTTTGTTTAGTCATCGGTCCCACTCTTTTGTCATCAACCTGCTCTACCACCCGCCAGCTTCCATTCATTTTAGAAGACCGAAAATTCGTCAGATATTCAGGTTGCTACAATTTAATTTACTAGGAACATAACTTTAGAAACTTCAACAGAAACTAAGTTTAAACTTCATTATTTGAACTCAACATACCTAGATGTAGTTGTTTTGTTGTCATTTGTAGGAGTATCCATCTCTTTTCGTATAGGTCCATTTGCTTGTATTAGTGCCATATCCATTGCTTTTTCTGGGTATTTTACACGTGATTTAGATCAAAGGATGTAAATTACATTTCACGTTGTCAAAAACTATTAAAAAAAAATACTGACTTCAATATTACACATACTTAGGCAGATTTAATTTAAGATACGGAAATGTATTGGTATGACCTAGTTGGTGCCAAGCGACAGAATGTATGCAGCGGGTTTGGTATTTGTTATTTAGGCACTTGAAATATTAATAAACAATATATATATATATATATAACCTTTGCTGTATTATGAGTTATATGACAAAATATTGAGTTCCGAAAGCTAATAGATTAGAAATCCATTTTTATCACCAATATTAATTTGGGCAATCGATATGACGAAAGTTGTAATTTGGAGCGATGTTGTCAAAGTAAATGACAGTTTCAGAATTGTTTCCGACTTCCAATAGGAGAGTCGTTTACGGGAAAGTTTTCCGGAAAATTTCCCTTTGATGAAATTTAAACAGCACAAATAGGAACTTAACTTGCGCATTTGTCTAACTGCTCTTATTAAATCACAGAAATCGGAATATTATTTTTATTTAACTAGGAATTCTCTAGGAATTCCATCTGCTGTATTTTATATAACAATGCCCATCGAAATTAGATTTGATTGAGGTGTGTGAAGTAGTTTCAGAGTCCTACGCGGCTAATGACAGGTGGCGGCAAAATAGCGCGTCTATGTTTTATATTGAACTCAGCTTCATCTAGGTGACTGCAGTGGTTAAGTAAGTAATATCAGATTCCCTTAGGCGACTTGAAATAGAACACGGGTACCAGTGTTATCCTATAACATAATCAAAAGAATGAAGACAGTAAGAATTTGTTAAGGATAGTTCTGTACCTTTACTTGCCTCACGAATGTAACAAACTGTAACATCCTAGTTCAGTTGTCTAACTTTGTTCCGAAAACGGAAATGCACTAGGAAATTGTGACACACCCGCGCTGCGCTTTCATTTGACAGGTAGGCATCCATGGCGGTGAAAATGGGACGTAAACTTTTGACTGAGGTGGTATGTTGTCGTGTTGTTGGTAGGTAACCACCAATACCAACTATTATAAATGCAAAACCTTTGTTACCTCTTCATGCTTTATCTACTGAACCAATCTTTCTGAATTGTTGCATACACATAGTTAGAAGTACTGAGAAGGACAGGGGTCCCTTTCAGCCTGGGAATAAGCACTGTTCCCGTGGAAGTTAATGCGGGCAAAGCCACGGGGGGAATATAGCTAGTGTTAATATATACTTAGAATGATTTTGTGACAAGGGAATTGCGTAAAAGGAAGCATATATTCCATAGAGTCTCACAGAACCTCATAGATACTCATAGAATTGTCTGTCACGTGGTTCAGGGGACGAGTGGAAACCTCAGAAATTTGAGGGTACGAATAGGCACAGGGTGCGAATTTCAGGGGACCAATGGGTACCGACCCTCATGTTGCGACTGTAAGGCCCGCTCGTTTTTTTTTTACACGACTGACCAAAAAAGGAGTGTTATAATTTCAGGGTTCATGTATGTAAGTATGTATGTAAGTTTATTTATTCCACCATAAGGCCTGAAAAGCTTAACAGATTTTGATGTGAGAGGTATTTTTATATTCTTTGTTTCCTCCGAGCGACATAGTCTATGTGAGATGTCAGTTGTGTTTTTTATTTTTTAATAATTTGCTTGTTTACTTTTTATCCACAATAAATTTACAATTTGTGGGAATTCCCAAAAGAGGTCGAAATGCCTGAAACAATACAATTGGATGCCAAGGACGTGGAGAGACGTGAATAAATGAACGGACGGACAACCGGACGGATATGAAGGCTCGCTCCAGTTTGTGTACAGTTGGCTTTTAATGAAACGAAGTGAACTACAATTTAATGATATTGTTAAATTGTCTGATAAGATTTTATTCTACTTGTCAATTCATTAATTTAAACTCAGATTAGGTATTGGTAACAGAGCTATTTTTTGCAAAGAAGTTGAAATTAAGGAATAATAAATCGATGAAAACGAGCGTGGAAAATTGATTTTACTTTACAGGAAAATTGATCCTGTCCAGTGGTCTAAAAATAAAATACAATGATAATTATTTTATTTTATTTTAAAGACCCATATTAAGTACTTAGTAGTTCAAAGTCAAAGTCAAATTTTTTTATAGAAACTTGGCCTTCAAAGAAGGCTCTTTTTCACGTCGATAACTAATTATTTAATCATAATATATTATGTCTCAAAGCTACAAACTACTAGCATTTCGGAACGACCACTGCTGAGAAGCTTAATATGTGTCTTCTTGTATTTACGATTTTGCCTGCAATAAATGATTATTATATTACTTATTCATTTAGTTAATATTTTTATATTTAGACATTAAACGCTGATACGAAGAGCCATTTTAGCGATTTCCTATAACATTTTCGCTGTATCTACTTACGTCAGTAGGCATAGTTTTCGAATACAAAAAAACAAAATTTGTCCATGTGATGCGAATGCGCTTACGTCGAACTTTTAAATTTTTGAGCTACCTACGTTTAGATGATATTGTTTGTAGTTTTTGTTTTCTTTTATTACGCTCACTGTTATGTAAATTTTTTATTGTAAATGTTTTTTCAGTAAGTACCTACCAATGTATTTTTATGAGAAAATAAATGTTCTTTAAACCATTGTGCGTACAGTGCACTTACTTATACGATTTAGAGATTACGTTTTGCAGAATCTTGAATCAGATGTGTACTGTAGATAAAATGCTGAAAGATTTCGATCAATTTTCGTACCTAAATGTGATGGTGGAATATTCTGGAAATAAACTGATTTATTCAGGGTCACAATCACGCCTTTCGCAGACAGTTTGGGCCAAAATTAGTTTGCATCCGGCCGTCCCGTTGAATCGATACGACCTACCACAGAGAAAATAATCACTTGCGACCTACTCAAACAGCTAAAATGTCAATGACAACATTATTATGACGGTCAATGACTGATTCAGGGTACTTTTCACTAAAGAGGTACAAATAGAGATGGGCGCTTGGATAAATTTCGGGAAGGTAAAAATGGGAAAGAATGGGTAGAATGGGTAAAAATTAATTTATACCCATTTATACCCGATATTTTTTATTTATACCGGGTAGAAATTAAAATGAAAGTAAATTATCTCTATTTACTGATAAAAAAATAATTAAAATATAAATATTAGGTATGTTTTGATTATAAGGAAGATAAATAACTAGTTGTTTTCGGTTCAAATATAAAAAAAACAACAGATTTAAAATCATATGTATTCAAATAATATTTTGAAAATAATGATGCATATTCAGTATATGGATGTTTCAAGTAGAATTAACAAAAAAAAAACAAAACATCTTCAATTGTATTATAGACTAGCTTTTGCCCGCGGCTTCGCCCGCGTGAATTTCCCACGGAAACAGTGCTTTTTCCCGGGATGAAAGTTTCCTATGTCCTTCTCAGTACTTCTAACTGTGTGTATGTAAAACAGGACGATTGGTTGAGTAGATAAAGCATGAAGAGGTAACAAACAAACTCACTTTCGCATTTATAATATTAGTTCGGATTAGGATTTGGAGGTTACTTGGCAATATTTTTCTATCGGGAAAATTTTATGCAATCGTGTTTTTGAGAGAGTTAGTAATCAAGTTTGCTGCCTTTTAATTTCAAATTCAGTTTTTCATTATTACTGATATTACAGACATTCGTGTAAAGCAACTGGCCTAGTACGGCGGGCCTTACGATTCGAAGAAACTTGTTCGTCGCCCCGGCATAACATTTATTGTCTAATACCAGTTGGCTGCAAATGAGTCAGAATTAAGATATATCTTGTCAGGTCTTTTTGTAACCAAAACGTAAATTATACACTTTATAAGTATTTTTTACGCAGTAGGTACTTAATTAAAAATGGAATATGTGCTTAAACACTTTATTTAATAATAAATCTTAACAATATATTATAAAATATCGTAATTACAAACATTTTTATTGATTTTAATTTTACCCGGAATTAATTAAAAATTCCTGGGAAAAAATGGGTATAAATGGATAAATTTCCCAGTCTCGGAAATTTATCGGGTAAATGCCCATCTCTAGGTACAAATACCGATCATAGAATTCATTGGCAAAAAAAAAATTGTACCAGTATCATAGCACAAATTATTTAAGCACCTAGAATGAACAGTACATATTGATAGAATCAATCAATAGTATATTTAGTACATCGAAATCAATCGTATTACTACGTAAACTGCTGCAACTTTGCACGGAATTTGACGTTTTTTGCGATTTTCTCGGATCCTATTCATAATTTTGACTCTCAATTGTTTTTAAATGAAAGACAAGCATATTGGCATACTATTGAGACCCCAAATCTTATTAATTTCCACCAATTTTCTAAATTACAAGGGCTTAAAGTCGTAGGCAAAGTTGTATGTAAAAGACACAAGTTTGCCTAGAAGGATAATTCGATACTTATTGTACTTATCGTTTCCGTTAATTTTTTTTCATAGGCATGAGACAGCCTACTTGTCCCTGCCAATTTAATCAGTGCAATATACTGTATATTTTTTTTATTACAGCTACTAGGCCAAGTTGTAGCAGGTTCTACAGACTTTCCATACAAAAATGTCGTTGACTATAGGGTTGTCCAAAAGAATACAGATTATTATTAATACTTTTTTATAAAAGAAAAAAACCAGATAGCTACTTTCATTAAAAAATACAATTTTAATGCTTCTTGGTAATAATGTCTCATCATTTTAGTCAACAAATATTATTAAACTTAATTTTTGATTGTAGTATAAAATAAAAGCATACAAAGTGTTGAATCTCTTTTACAATTATTTCTACAAAATATATTTGAATATTATTTTACAAATTTACAACGAGCACTTCTAATATAACTTGAGGAAACAAATTCTAAAATATTTTTAAGCATAATGTAAGCGAGATTCACGCGAGTGAAGCTGCGAGTAAAAGCTAGTTAACAAAATTTGACAACCCTAGACCCCAGGCAAAGTTATGTCACTCAAGTTTTCAAAACACTACACATGATTGCCTTCTAAGTTTTTTTTGATAAAAAACAATCTTTTGCATAAAAAAACAAGTAATACTAGAAGAAGACAATATTATCCCACCTTAGGCAGTTAATCCTGTGCAAAAACACAGCTTTTTCAAAGTTAAAATTCAAAAGTTTTGGAGCGCAAAAAAAATGCTGCCTTACCCACCGATCTTTGTCGCACAACTGACAGAGTATTAATGGAGTTACAATTATAAAAAATTAAAAATATGTTGCCCAAATAATGAATAGTTAATACAGAATGGTAGAAAACGAGAATAAAGCAAGCGAATGCGATATATCGTAATTCAAATGAAATAGGCAAATTTGTGTGTAGTTGGATAAGTTGCAGCAGTTTACGGTATTTAAATGTATTGAATTCGTAGGTCAGAATGACAGATAGGTAATCACTCCAATTTGTATCATAAAATAAATATTGAGGCGAAAATAAAATGGAAAGACCCGATTTACTTTCCTCTTCATATTTATTTCTAAATCTCCAAGAAAATGGTAAAAGCTAAATCGTGAGAACCGCCCAACAAAATGTGATCAAAGGTTGTAATAAAAATAGACGTACAATACGTACATCTATATTACTTACCTCTTTAGGGTTGTCAGTTCCTAAAATTAAATATATAGATTGGCCCTGAGCTGTATTAGGCCAGACTCATTGTTTATCTTTTTCTATAAATGTAAAACATCTACTGGCATGGCTTGGCAGTAAAATCGACACGAATGCCGTGATTGAAAATTGCATAATACGTCGTGTTACGATGCTCATTTGTTTTATATCTCCTGTGACGGATAACTTTTTTTTCATAGCTAAACTTACCTTTACCAACAGACTTTATAAGTCTGAAGATGTGTTTAATGTTCGACATAAGTTTTGTAATGAGATATATTCGCCATTACTTTTTACTGCAGGAGCTGCTGTGCACATCACGTCATACTCCCAAATGCAAAAAACCTCACCAGAGCCTAGCAAAAGTCGGACGGACCGGACACATAAATACTTGGCCGTTCACGACCCAAAAAACCGAACATGTCCGTCTAAAGCCACAGATAGCAACCCTATTATAAAACCTTTGCGAGGTGAGAATATGGAAGGGGCTTCTTTGAATTACTCGGGCTTCAGTGCCGAGGGAAAATCTCTCGAACGACTTTTATAATTTTAGGAATCTGTGGACAGCTATTGAAGCCGCAAATTGTAATTTCCTAATCATTATCCCCTAATCATATTGTCCTTAACTAATTTGAAAGTGCAAGTGAGTGAATAAGTATTTTTTCCTTCGGCTTCATTCGCGTAAATTTTTATTTTCACCCTTTTCACCCCTTTGGGATTGAATTTCCAATATTTCCTTAGAGAACCGAGAAATAAAGAGAGAGAGGGAGAAGAAGAAAGAGTAAAGAAAGAAAGAAAAATCCTTTATTCGACAAATTTTGCACTAAATTAACATATTTACTAATTAACACTAAATTTAACTAAATTAACACTAAATTTAACTAAATTCGTCGAAATGGCGACCAGCTCAGCATGGTGCCAAGGCAAAAGCCAAAGCGCTGTTTTTCAGCTGGTACCAAAAGAGGAGGCAAGGTGGCTAAAATATAAAACAAATTGTATCTTGTTACCAAAAACAAAACAAAAAAAAAACATACTTAATTGAAGATTTAAAAGCAGCATGACACATGTTGCATGAAAAGAAGAAGAATTGATAAAAATATTGAAGAGAACCTTTCTAAAAAAATTCGAATTACTACGTTTAGCGGTTTCGTGAACCTTTCTACAAAATTTCTAATTACCTACTACGTTTAGCGGCGTTCATCTATACGTTGATATACCAATCAGTCAGCTACCAATTTTATATATACAGATTGTATGTTACGCTTTTCAAACAAATGACATAGAATACAAGAAAACAGTACGCTCCTTTTTAGACAGTTGTGTAAAGCCTCCGAGTTTTGGCTTCATAAATCTCTTTGTATTTAATGAATATTTTGAAAATTTCGCTTTAATTTATGGCTTTGTTAACTTCAAAATGCTCATCAGATTAATCAAGTTATGTTAAGGCGCCATTTCCATATATGTTATAGTGTAGCTGGTCTCTTGAAACTTTTCATCAGATGTTCCAGATCTTCAATTTTTATACGTCAGCAGAAAATGCTCATCAGGTTGAACGATTTTTGCTAAGGCGCCATTTCCATATATGTTATAGTGTAGCTGGTCTCTTGGAGCTTTTCATCAGATGTTCCAGATCTTCAATTTTTATACGTCGGCAGAAAATGCTCATCAGGTTAAACGCCTTTTGTTAAGGCACCATTTCCTATTTCTTATGGTTTAGCTGTTCTGTTATGGTTCTGCATCAGGTGTTCCTGTTTTCAAAATGAATTATAGCCTATATGTTGCCCAGGCTTAATAGCTATACAACAAAAAAGTTTCATTCAAATCCGTCCAGTAGTTTTTGCGTGAAACGCGTACATACATACAGACAGACAGACAGACAAGAAATTCCAAAAAATTTTTTTTGCTTTCTATTGTTCTTTTTAAGTGTCCCTCTATCCATTTTAGTCAAAAATACTAAATGTACAGACAAAATATTTTTACTGTTTTATTATATGTATTTTATTATATGTATAGAAGATAATCATAAATAATTTATAGGGAGGACATTTATAGCTGAGAATAGAGTATGGAATATACTCCACTGACAAGAACAAAATTCTCTAATTTAAATTAATCATCAGTTTTTGACCGCATCATCATTCGCGGTAAATAACGGAAATGTATTCTGGGTAAAAGGTGCTCACTCACTCTTCTATAATTCCTTTAATTCTGGCAACATCATAATGATATATACAAAAGTAAGTTGTTTAGAAATAAATGAATGATTGATCATTCATTTATTTCTAAACAACTCACTTTTGTATATACAATATTTATACTGATCATACAACGTCGCGTATTCATTCTAAATCTACAAAACATACGAGCAGCGCTCGGGGGCTTTCCTCCCGTGGGAATTTTGGAACAAAAAGTACCCTATATGTTATTCCTAGTATTTTTCTACCCGTATGCCAAATTTCATCAAAATCTGTCCAGTAAATTTTGCGTGATTGAGTAACAAACATACTCTCAAACTCACATCCAAACGGTTGCATTTAAAATATTAGTAGGATATTATATTAGTAGAATATAATATTAAAATTATATTGGAATCCTTGTCACACTCATAGTAGCTAAAATAGAATTTCATTGACAAGTGTTCCGTGAAATAGAAAAAAATAATAACTTATCTCTTACCCCTCTTATGGTTGCTCAAAGTCGTGGCTGGCATATAAATGTGCCCTTTCGTGTAAAGGTTCTGACCTACCAAAGATGGTTGTCGTACTGGATGGCATTGTCACTTTAGATTAAGAAAATTGTGCTATTTTACAGATCTCTTGCCTTTTTTTAGGGTTCAGTACAAAAATGAAAAAACGGAACTCTTATAGAAGTATACAGCAGTAGATAAATTGTAGTTAAAGCCTCTTCTATAGCTTTTCATTCACTCGTGCGTCTGTCTGTCTGTCACATCACAACCAATTTTCTCCGAATGTACTGGACCAAATCAGATGAAATTTGTTTAATTCTAAGTAGGCAGTCAGGCATTCGATCCACCTGATAGAAAGCTGTCACCAGGGTAGTGGCGAGCGCGTTGCCAACCCTAAATATAATTAACGCCCTTTTTGATGTACCTACTCCATGTTGACGTTATTGGAATTTGTCAAATGTGAGATTTAAATCTAATTTTTGTTTTTTGTTTAATTGATTGGTACTTACGTACCAATGGTTGTATTAAAATCATCGCCGAAACGTCAGCTTAATCTACTGTTATTATACAAGAGTAGATGACTTGTAGTTAAAGCCTCATCTATAGCTTTCCATTCATTTAAAACATATCTACATAGACATATAAAAAAGAATGAAAATTATTTTTCTTAGGCATAACTTTATGATTTAAAATAAGTAAATTATAACATGATTAGTATATGAAATATTATTTTTAAACAATAACGCAAGCTAAATTAATGAAAGTCCCCTGATGGTTATAGGATCAGAAATCTAATATAATCAAAGTAAAAATCATAGCAATACATCTTAAAACTTCAAGCCACTTACCGAGTCAATGGGCAAACATTTCAAAGCGTATACTTTAAAAAAACTTCTTCGTACACAACACAAAACAGCACAAAACACAACACAGCAGCACAAATGTAAGTACAACAACTTTTATTAGTCCACAGTTTTCATATAAAATTAATATTGTTTTTAATATAAAGGTGCGTGTAGACTGGTAACAGTGTCGCTTGCTCGGGCGACATTAACGCTCTGTCTTCACAATGGTCGCTACAAACACAGCGTTCAGTGCGCATGCTCCCTAATGCTAACATTTTTCAACTTACCACACCTGTTAAAATATCACGCTTACGCTGTGACTGGATTTACTGTAATTTCATAGTCCGTGGCATTTCAGAATCCGAATGCCTTAGAGTATGAAATTACATCTGAAATTCAGATACTCCGAAATAGTACAGATTATAAAGGTTAAGGATGAAATATTACATTGAGTTAACAATCTCTTTCATTTCAGAAGAGTCAAAATCGAATTAACTTTGTTTTAACTTTGATTTGTATGTTAAGTTAAACTTTGTGTTATTTCTACTAATGATCAAAAATCAAAATTCTTTTCTTTGACCTTTTCCAACTTTTATGTGTTCATGTACTTTTATGTTAAGTCCGCCTTTTATACCATTTTTGGTTTAATAAAGTTTTAAATAAATAAATAATATGTTAATTTCCTCTATTTCAATATGTCGTTCGCCATCTCATTTGATAACTCTACCCATGCTCTCCTTGACACAATCCATCCATGTTTTTTCTGATTTTCCTCTATTTCTTTGCCTCCTTACTTGCAAACATGAACTACCAATAGCTTAAGAGATACTAAATATATAGTTTATACAGATACAGAATCAAGTCTTTATCCCTTAGAATAGAATAGAATCATTTATTTGCATAGATTACATTAAATTTACACAGGGGTTATCCTTGGGGGAGGTCTTTGTCTAGCAGTGGACGTCTTTCGGCTGAGAGAGAGAGAGACACAGGGGTAGACACTAGACAGAGCCAAGAGTCGTGAGACTCCAAGGACACGCTTAGCTGAATAGTGGGCTAACTGATGGGATGGAGATACAGGGTTATTTTGAAACCATTGGCCAAATTTTCGCCGCAGACTTAGTTGATGAAATTGAGCAGTTTTCCAAAAACATTTATGTCAAAAAATGAAAAAAAATTTTTGCTTCCCATACAAATTAGTCGATCAGCTGATGGGACTTAAGTATGGAAAGTTGAGATTTTATGTTATTCTTTTACTATAAATTTCTTTCGGACGCAGTTATATTCCAAGTACTGAGCATATTGTAAAATTTTGGCCAGTAGTTACAAAATAACCCTGTATAGTTTATGTTTTTTTGGAATAACAAGAATTGTAGCAATTTTAGCAGTTATGGTGGAATAACGCAACTCACATACCTTGAAAACATTGTACTCCATTTTCGCAGTCGCGTACTAAGTTAATTTACTGTATTCTGTAATAAAGAACGGAGATATTAATTGTGTTTGATTATTTGCCAAAGTTTTATTCGCGTAGTAATTTCATTAAGTGGGGCCAAACTTTGCCTAGATAATTGAATAATAAAGGATAATTGAAATAGAATGGACGAAATCTGTAGGTACTAAATTTGTAGCACCGACTTAGTTAATAGATATCAGAAAAAAATCCCATTTTCATCACTTATTTGGTGAAAGGATTTGGTAGAATCATGCTAGCTTTCATGGACGTGATTTTCTTATATTATTTAATTAAATACGCTTTCAAGAATTACATGTAGATCAGCTATTGTGTTTCTCCTTTTAAAATTGTTATGATGCAGTTAAAGAGCATTCTACTATGTTTCCCAAGATAATAATAAATAAATAAAATTTCTTCTTTTGCGAAAAAAACAAAAAAAAAAATTACTTTTTGGCGAGAAAAAACCTAATACTATAATTTATATATTATGGAGCCAGCAGAAAAAATCTTAAAATAATACTAAAATCTTACTAAAATCATCGTTTTAGAAGCGAAGACAGGTGTGAAAAAGTTTTGAATTTGAAAATTCTACAACAGAGAAAGAAATCTTATACACAGACATGTCGTACCTTCATTAAACTTGTCAATGACAAATGTTCAGTCTGGAATTTCGGATAAAGTCGAAAAGGGTGAGTATTTTATTGTTATAACGAAAACTTTGATTCTAATTTTTTATTCATAAATAATAATTAGGAATAGCTGGTCCCTATTGGCATACCTAAGTCCAACAGAACTTATCCTAACTAATATTATAAATGCGAAAGTGAGTTTCTTTGTATGTTGTCTCTTCACGCTTTATCTACTGAACCAATCTTTCTGAAATTTTGCATTTGAGAGAAGGACATAGGGTACTTTTCATCCCGGGAAAAAGCACTGTTCCCGTGAGAAAGTTACGCAGGCGAAGCCGCGGGCAAAAGCTAGTATAAAATAAACCAAAAAAGACTTCTTATATAATAATATACTGAAAATATAAATTTCAGTAGTATTACTTCCTAAAAAGTCTTTGTGTTAGACGTTTCATATAAAATTTACTATTATTCTTACAATTCCTCATTATATTTTCCACTGAATAAAATATTTTTCTATTAAGAACATAATAAAATAGACTACAAAATCATTCATTTTCAGACATCAAAACAGCGGAGTTTCCTCAATACAAACGTACTTCGTAGCTCGTAGTCCAACTGGCGCTACGCCAGGGCAACGACCTCGTAGCACCGTAGCCGCTGTAGCTCGCTCGTAGCATCTGCTACGTGAAATCTTGTCCATATTAGACTTTAATACTGTGTGATAAGAACTAGAATTTTTGCTGAATGAAATGATTTCCGGCACAGTGGCTTAGTTGTTATGAGGGGGAGTTCTAAATAGAATGCAGTTATATTGTAGTATTGTGGTTAAGTTGTAGTAATTTAATGTACTTGACGATGATGATAACATCCGACCGATTTTTGTGTCATGGCGACCGTTTCATGAATTCAGGGCAGTTGCAGTGAACGCATATATGATTTAAAAATGAAAAGATGTAAAAGTATTATGTGAAATAAACTACCTAATTGGATATTTCAAAACAGGGGCAAAGTTATTAATGATTTTAATTCTTTTGTAAAAATAGCATTGATATTATATTGGCAAAATATCTGAAAGTAGCTGGTTTGTTGACGTTGTCAAAAAACGAACATTCTGGTGAAAATGATTTCAAACCACTCACTTTCGCAACTCACTTTCGCATTTATAATATTAGTTAGAAATGCGAAAGTCTTAATATTAGTTAGAAAAGTTTATTTGTTTGTTTGTTACCTCTTTACGCTTTATCTACTGAACCATTCTTCTTGAAATTTTGCATACACATAGTTAGAAGTACCGAGAAGGACATAGGGTACCTTTCATTCCGGGAAAAAGCACTGTTCCCGTGGGAAATTCACGCGGGCGAAGCCGCGGACAAAAGCTAGCACACAATAATTAATTGTGTCTGGTTCGGGTAGCAACAGACGAACGTATAACAGATTCAGGGGAACGCACTGAAATTTATCACGTCATTTGCAAATCGCTGGCGATTACATTTGGGTACATAATATTGTTTACGATCAAAATATAACCTAGTTGGCTGGACGCCAGCGGGCGATGACCTCAAAAGATGGCTAGCTAGATTCTAGTTGAGCTATCCCTTGACATATGGAACAGCCATATGTCATGGGATAGGCGGTTACAAATTCTAAGGGGATTGCGCTTATTGTGGTTATTACTTGTTGGCTTTGTAATTTGTATTTTGTTTTAGCTCTTGTTTATTCGTATGTATAAAATAAAATAAATATAATATGGTAACTTGATTAGAATATCTACTTTATTAAAAGTATCTATTTCTTCTTCTTCTTCTTCTCTCAGCCGAAAGACGTCCACTGCTGGACAAAGGCCTCCTCCAAGGATTTCATCCATGGAGGGTTTTGCCGTAATCGCCACGCTTGGCAGGCGGGTTGGCGATCGCAGTGTGATGGCATAGTACGCGGAAAGATGCTGCTGCCCATCCTCCGGTGTTTTAAATCCCTTAGTCGCCTCTTACGACACCCACGGGAAGAGATAGGTTGGTGCTATTCAAGGGCCACACCACAGGCCGCAGGATTTTTTTTTTCCTATGTCTATGGTTTTTCCCTATGTAGGTACAGGTAATATCTTCTGTGAAGCTCTTTTGTCAAGTTTGTAATTTTTGATGGGTTTTGAATTTGTGAACAATCTGTTTAAAAAAATTACAATTTGGAGCACACTATTTTGAACGATTTTGGGCTTCATTTGACAATCAAGTTTATATGTCTATGAAAAAATATTTTTTTTTCCATGTCTATGATACTATGTTAACCGGGGCTCCGCCTTCGACTAGTGTCTGGTGTGTTTTTCGTACAAACTTTTGGTGCTCCCACACTGGCAGCTATAAAATGTTATAAAACATTTGCTGTCTCTTTTCTTTATTTACTTGTAACATAAGTGTAACAGAGACAACAGATGTTATATATACATTTTAGAACTGATATTGTGGGAGCACCATATCACCCCTAATTTCATCCTCTAGGGTTGATTTAAAAAAAAGGCGTTTATATTTTGACCCCGACTCTATTGAAGGGATGGAAAGAAAACCCTTGTATTGTATAGATTAGTCTTAGATTTAATTACTGGGCGAGACCTGGCGACCCGTAACACAGGATCTTCGGAGCCTAGCACGGGAACCAGTCTCCACAACTACTAGATTCCCAAATATCTATACTAAATTATTGTACCTAGGTTATTGTTTTATGTAATGTGGAGAAAATATAAATAAACTTTATTATTGTGCGCCATTGCCCAGAAATTGGTTGAGGTATCTCGTGACCAGAGGGCTGGCATTTATCTCGCTCAGAGATTAAGCATTGCCATCCAACGTGGCAATGATGTCAAGCATCTGGGCACGTTACCTCATGGCAACGATTCGTCGGGACTGGCGTTTTTGTAAATATTTAATTTTAGTTTTATTTAGTTTATTTATAGTTTTTATTTTAGGTTAATTTAGTTTATATTACAGATAATTAGTTTTTAGGTCTTTATTCTTCACTGTACAGTTTATAAATTATATTCACTCTCAAAAAAAATTATAAATGACCAACTAAATTTAATCCAACTAATATTATAAATGCAATAGTTCGGTTGCGAGTGAGGATGTGTGAATGTTTGTTACTCAATCACGCAAAATGTAATCGACTAATTTGGCCTGTGGTGTGGCCCTAGAATAGCACCAACCCATCTCTTCCCGTGGGTGTCGTAAGAGGCGACTAAGGGATTTAAAACACCGGAGGATGGGCAGCAGCATCTTTCCGCGTAATATGCCATTACACTGCGATCGCCAACCCGCCTGCCAAGCGTGGCGATTACGGCAAAACCCCCCATGGATAAAATCCTTGGGGGAGGCCTTTGTCCAGCAGTGGACGTCTTTAGGCTGAGAGAAAAATTTGGATAAAATTTGGTACACGGGTAGAATATAACCTAGAATTGCTCATATGGTACTTTTTATCCCGAAATTCTTACGCGAGCGGTGCTCTTCACCCTTTATCTACTGAACCAATCTTCCTGAAATTTCGCATACACATAGCTGGAAGTACGGAGAAGGACATAGAGTACCTTTCATCCCGGAAAAAAAAGCACTGTTCCCGTGGGAAATTCACGCGGGCGAAGCCGTAGGCGAAAGCTAGTCTGTTATATATTTGTTCATCACAAGTAAGGATGTAATAAAACCAAGCCGTATTAAGTTTTCTAACTGCGCAGCACTGAGAAAACTTGGCTCTCTTTAGTAAATTGATAATTTAACTTTTTAAACTTCGTTCTTAGCAGTCTGAGGATTTTGGTAATGTGTAAAAAATACATACAAAAATTCAAATATGTAATAAGGAAAGTCTTTTTACACGACTGACCAAAAAATAAGTGTTATGTTTTCAGGGTTCATGTATGTAAGTATGTATGTATGTTTCTTTATTCCACCATAAGTCCTGAACAGCTGAACAGATTTTGATGTGAGAGGTATTTTTAGATTCCTTGCATTTCTCCGAGTGACATAGGCTATGTGAGTTGTCAGTCGTGTTTTTTATTTTTTAATAATTAGCTTGTTAATCTGCCGTCTTTCATGTGGAAATATAGTATGTATGCTGAGTAAGCTGAGAGCTTCAGAGTAGAGCTTCAGATTACTATGCGGCTTATGTCAGTAGGCGGAAATTAAACGCGTCTATGCCATTTCGATTTTGCTTATATAATAGTTGCCTAAGTCTGAGGTAGAAACAAAACGGAAAATAATCACCCTGACATGAAAATGTAACAGTAATTTTGAGTTTTCTCTAACCGAATATAATGTAATAGGTAAAGTCATTGTTGATCGGTATGTTTTGTTATCAGAACTATATTATATAACGTTAGAAAACTATTTGACAAATTATGTATGATTTAGAAGCAGTTCTATTGGGAAAGCATAATAATTCTTATCAAATGTTTACAAAAAATAATATATAGCTAGAGAAAAAAATATAAAAAATTCTTATTATATTCTTTTATATTATTATATATTATATATTATTATTATTATATTTTTCTTTTATATTTTTTATTATATTCTTTTATATTTTAAAATATAAAAGAACTTAAACTATCCTAAATTTAATACCTATTTTAATACTATAACTTTAAATAAATACTATAAATTAAATATCTAACTGTAAATTTATTGCACTTGGCTGCAATCACGCTGGCATCATTCCCGCGCTGAATAGCAATAGTATATATTTTGGAAAATGATTATTCAGAGCCTAAAGAATAAATAATAATAAGAATATGTTCGTCGCTAATATGCATATAAGAATAAATAGTGTATGTAAAATTAGACCTAATTCCAATGAAGTTACGTAACATTTTTCACTAAAACACATTTCATTTCATGTCGTAATTTGCGATGTTGCGCCGGGTGCTGGAAGTAAACACTTGTATGTAATTTGATTCATTGTTCGTTCTTGAATGATTTTTACATGATTTTGCTGACGAAAATGTTGATTATGAGATTCCTTGGAGATTTTAAAAGATTTCAGGGCTCTTTCCTCATATTCAATTGGAAGAAATCAATGTTTTATAGAAGGAATTTATGGAATTGACACAATTGAAATTTTTTTTAGGTCAACTGATCCCGCGGGAAAAGTTTGAGAAGAACTACATAGTTAAAAGTGAATTTATTGATCTCATTGAACTTAATCACTGTTAATTTACTGTAAAATCGTCGCAAGACAAAAACTATTTTTTTATAAATACATTATTTTTATTTTTTAATATTAATTTGTATTTATGCAAATAAACTTAGATTAATTGATTGATTGATCAATATAGAAAATATATAAACAAATGTACAAATAAACAATTTAAATAGGTACCTCTTCTAATTTCCTTTATTCAATCGGTTTAAATACCCAAGTCGCATGATTAGCCTATATAAAACAGCCGTATCAGGGGCTATAAACATACTTTCGGAAAGCCTTCGTAACTACGCTGGCAACACCGTTAAAGCAAACAAATGAAAGTCATAAACCAAGTTAAAGCGTGATTTTTTTAATGTAATGAAGACGTACAAAGTCAGGAGAGATAGCCAGTTAAGATGGATTTTGATTGTATTATAATTGTATGTTGTTTGTATTTTGTAGTGCAGTAAATTTATTAAAAAGAAGATATGTGTAAAAACTAGACAATTTTATTGTAGAGATCCTATTAGATAGATTTTTGTAGCGTGGTCACCATTCCAGATTTCCGAGTCCCAAGCGAAAAAAACAATATTTACAAAAATCAACGATAATCTGTTATTGTGGCATTATCCAAGTGGAGATGAAAAATGGTTTTTGCTTCCTTCCTTTAATATATATTTCATTTCGCAAGAACGCACATCAGAAATGGATAATCCATCAAGTAACAGTTGATCATACATCAGGAAACTAAACGTAATATAAGAAACCTTACAAATTACCTCAAACATTTTCGCTAACACTTCAACCATTAGATCCTAATTTTAACCTTGTTAACTGCGTCTTAGGACTTAAGTGTTAGCGAAAGTTAATAACACTTAAGTCGGAATGTAGAAACTTAAAATTTTGAAGAGAGTTTTGTGCAGAATGGAACCAAAAGAACCCATGTACAACCAGGTTGGGGTTCGAAATTGTTTTTTTTTTATATAGCATAATTGAGCACTAAGAAAGGAATTTTGGAAATTCTAAGGTGAAAAATGTTATTCACGCGGGCGAAGCCGAGATAACAAGGTGATCGAGGGCGCGAACTGTCAAAGGTAGATATAAAAAACAAGGTAAATAGTTAGCAAGTAGAACTAAAAAAAGTCCATACAAACAACTGTGAGTCTGGAAAATCCCTCGGGATCAATTGTAAAGCTGATGCCACACGGTCGTTTTAGCAAGACCGCCGCGCCGCGCCATATCGATCCGCGCCGAACCAAAACATACATGTCTGAATGGCTCCGTAGTGGATGTGGCTTTACAACTCTGGCTTAGTTTGTTACTTCTTCATTATCGATACATCGTTTAATGTCAAAGTCGCAAAATGTCTAAGTCGGATGATGTCAAAGTCGGAAAATGTCAAGGTCTACAATGTCAAGGTCATAGTCGTAAAATATCAAGATCTTTACAATATCTCCTATTACAAAAGATTTAGATCGGCGAACGGTGGTTAATCTATTATTAGGGATACCACACTTGCTTCTCATGGGGGTAGGCAGAGATTACGGATTTCTACTTGCTATACGATCCTTGCAGATCTTTCTCGCTTCCTCTACACTTATCAATCTCTTCCTAATATATATCTATTTAAGGAGGCCCGCAATTTGATCGCAGTACTTTCGCCGAGGTGGACCGTGACCCTTCATACGTCTCTTTAGTCTATTTTCATCCATTCTCTCAACATGTCCACGTGAAAAATAAATGTTGAGATAGACATTTATTTTTCACTGGTCACTACCTACATCCTCTATCTACATATTTGAAATCACACGAAATTAAAATATCCATTTATTCGCACATCGATGGCATAGATAAAGCAATGGCCGTCTCTCATGCGATCAATCAATCAATCATTTATTTATTTGTAAAACATAGGTAAAATACATTAGTTGTTATTTGGGTATTAGAACCACTATGTTTTGCCTCCATTTAGGCGTACAAATATAAGTTTACATTTCCTTAAATTAAGCATACATTAAATTTGTCAAATGAATATAACAATGAATATGAAATTGAATAATAGTATGTCTGTATGTAATGTATAAAATAGTGTCAAATATAAACATGGTTTCTATAATTTATCATTTAAAAATTCAGTCACAGAGTAATATGCCTTATTAATCAAAATAGATACAAATTGTTTCTTAAATTCCTTAATATTACAATCCATAAGATGACGAGGCAAATTGTTATAAATTCTTGCGGCCATACAGATAAGGCTATCACTTTTAAGTTTCGTTTTCGATATTGGCATTCGTATTTTATGACCATAGCGTTGGGAACGTTGACTATTTATATTTAATAATTTTGGAAAAAGGTGTTGATTGCATTTTACAAATAGAGCTGTTTCATATATGTATAGTGAGGGAACTGTTAATATTTTTAATTCTTGAAAATATTTCTTACAACTTACTGTTTTTTTTAGATTTTTAATAGCTCTTATACACTTCTTTTGAGCTTTAAAAACTTTTGATTTATTTACAGAATTTCCCCAAAAGATAATACCATATCGTAATATAGATGAGACATATCCATTAAAAGCCATTAATACAGTGTTAAAATTAGCAATTTTTGACAAATTTTTCAATGCGAAAATGAAGCTATTAATGCGCTTGCACAAGTCGATTGTGTGTAGTTTCCAGTTCATTTGGTAATCAATATGTAAACCCAGGAATTTCGTCGATATCGTCGGTTCAATAGATTCATCATTATATAGAACTTTTATTTGAGGCAATTTAGTATACTGTCTGAAATGAATAATTTTAGTTTTGTCAATATTGATAATTAGATTATTTTTATTAAGCCATTCGATTACTTTCGATAATGTCATATTAATTTCATTTTCATAAATCGTCATATTTTGTTTATAATTAATTATAAAGGTACAGTCGTCCGCAAACAATGTCATAGGATATTCAATATAATTGGGAAGGTCATTGATGTAGATAAGAAATAATAGTGGTCCTAGTATTGTCCCTTGAGGGACACCATATTCTACATTCCTGGTATCAGATAGGTATTCTGTTTCCATTTTAGTTTTAGGGCATATCTTTCTCACTAATGTTTGTTGTTTTCTGTTACTCAGATACGATTTTATCAGGTTAAGTGCGCATCCTCTAATTCCATAATGATATAGCTTACGTAGCAGTGTTTTGTGGTGGACGTAATCAAATGCTTTGGACATGTCCATGAAGACAGAACATACGTGTTGTCTCCTATCCACATATTCTATGACTATTTTGTATAGATCGAATATAGCTCTATTAGTCGATCTATTTTTTCTAAACCCATATTGTTCAGGAGCAAAGATATTATATTTTTCAAAAAAAGTGTAAAATGCTTTATAGATTACCTTTTCGAAAACTTTTGAGAGTATTGGTATTAATGCTATTGGTCTGTAATTTTTTGGATCAGATTTATCACCTTTTTTATAAGTGGGTTTGATTATAGATAATTTAAGAGCATCTGGGAAAACACCTTGACTTAAAGATAGATTGATTATATGGGTAAGAGGAGGAGCAAGATAAGCCGCACAGGTTTTTAATGTTATAGTATTTACCTCATCATAGCCCACACTATATGTATTTTTTAAGGACAGAATATGAAGATAAACTTCTTCATTGGAAGTAGGTGGTAAGAAAATTGAATTCGGACTACTTTGGTCGAGTTTATAGTTAGTATTGTTATTTCTATCCACTTTTATTTTAGATGTATTATTAATATGATCTATGAAATAGTTATTGAATGTATTTGCAATGTCTATAGGGTTAGTGTATACGTTATTATTATTTTTAATTTTGTCAATTGTACTGTTTGGTCTTTTTTTATTTTTATTTATGATATTCCAAGTTGCCTTTGATTTGTTTTTTGATGTAGAAATGTAGTGGTTATTTTGTGATTTTTGAGTCAATTCAATAACCTTTTTAAAGCGTTTGGTGTAATTTTTTAGAATTTGTTTATTTAATTTTGTAGGATTTTGTCTATATCGCCAAACCATTTTCCTTTTATTTTTACTGCATAGCTTTATACCTTTAGATATCCATTTTTGTTTCTTTCTAGTTCTGATCTTCGTTATTTTATATGGAAAGCAGAGGTCATAGAATAGTCGAATGGTATCATAAAATTTATTGTATGCTTCATTCACGTCATTAAGGGTATAAATTTCAGAAAAACTTAAACTACTTATGGCCTTGTAGAATTTACGCAAATTTTCTTTACAGAAGTCTCTTTTTCTTACTTTAAATGAAGAAAGTTGGCATTTTGAATTATCAGGGCAATGTAATATTTGCGCTGTGTGATCAGACAAACCAAAGTCCAAAACTTTAGTTTTTGTATTTTTAAAATTTACAGCGAAGTTATCTAAACATTTTTGACTAACTGGTCTTGTAGGTTCCTTAATTTGTAGCTTGAGATTATAATTTAAAAGTAAATCTTCGAATTCAATACATTTATTGGTTCTAATAAGATTGTTAATATTGAAATCTCCACATAGGATAATGTTTTTATTATTATTTTTGCTTATATGACCTAATAACTGATTTAACTTTTCAAAAAATATATTTGTATCATATTTTGGCGGTCTGTAAATACATACAATAATTAAACTATACTCAGTTAGTTCAATTGCAGAACATTCAATGACCGACTTAATAGAGAACTTTGCTACATCTATTGTCTTATATTCATAGCCCTCACGAACAAGTATGCACGAGCCACCTCTTTTATAGTCTCTAGAATAATTCGCTGCAACTCTATAATTGCATATTTGAAGACGATCCATTTCTTCATTAAGTAAAAAGTGTTCCGTAATACAGATAATATCGATGTCACATTTTTTTGTGTATAATTCATTAATATGTACCATAAGGGGGTCTATTTTAGCTGTCAAGCCACAAATATTCTGATGAATTATATTTATTCCATTAGTGACGAAAAAAATTAGATGTGTTTGAGTTGTCATTTTCAATCGTGTCATTTTGATTTTCATTTGTCTCCATGTTAATAGATGAATTCCATTCTGTAGCATAGTTTAACGTTGCATTGTTTATTATTCCAAGTATGCTTTTAATTATGCATTGCATACCGATGCTATTTATCTTTCCTGTATTTTGTGAAAACATGTCATATGTCAAAGGAGAATTAGTGTCAAAAAAATAAGCATAATTGTATGTTTGTATGTCAAGATTGAGCAAGCTAATAAACATTTCGACTCTGCAATTATATATAACTGCTCCACATATATAAGTAGGGACTGCTATTATTACATTTGTCTTCTGAAGCTTCAAGCAAGTTTCTCTTATTTTATACACCAGTTGAATATAGTCCTTTGTTTCATAGAAATCGTTTTCGCCAATCATTATGACACAGTAGTCGTTCTTATTGAAGTTGATTGCTTTCTTTTCTACATCTTCTAATAATTCTTCTATGCCCATGCCATGCTTAATATAGTGACAGTAATTATGATTGTAAGTATTGTACGACTCAACTAATTCTGTGATATTATGTCTATTTGATGTGCTTAGTATACATATATTATTTTTTGATGATATTGAGACTTGTTCACTATTTGTAATTGGATGACATACTACATTTTGTATTGATCTCGAGTCACTCTCAGTGTTGAGGCTGTTTTCCAATGAAGATGAAGTATTGCGCTTACGTTTCTTTCTTTTTCTAGTAGAGATCTTTACGTTTTGTGTACTATCGTTTTGATTCAAATTATCGATGATTGCTTGTTGTTCAGAAATTGTTTTTTTAAGTTGGCTATTTTCTAGTAGCACTTCATTTAATTTGGCTAAGGCATTATTCAACTCAAACTTAATCTGGTTTAATTCTGATACATCACAGTTTGTTTGTTCATTTCCTATTGAATCATATGTTATATTTAGAGATTCACACGTAGTTGCCTTTTTTCTCCGCTCTGTTACATTGGCGTTATTTTGCATATTTGATTGTAAATATTTTATTCCAAGCAAATTTTGTGATGACTGTGCCGCGCTGTCGCTGGTGGGATTTGAACTCGGGTCGCTCGCGTTTGAGGCAAAAGCGTTAACCGCTGCGCCACGGCCAGGTTAAGCGTAGTGACGAAAAAAACCATTTACAATCCTCTCGCCAATGTCAATTATTGAGTCAGTGTAGGTAGGATATTGATTTTAATATAAAGTATTCACTGTGCATCAAAGTTAAAATTTTAATTTAAAGCACGATTCCATATATTGTTCACTATTATATCTATATTTGTCACTAACACTTTATAAAGTCATTTTAACTTTCATTTATTATGTCCATACGCACTTGTTTGGTTTACGTTTGTTTTTGTTATTGTCACTTTTATATTTTAGTTCATTTCACTAATATAACAGTAGAATATCGTCAATAAAGTTTTTATAAGTATGTTAGATGTTGAAATTACTAATATAAGAAATGTTTACTAATATTAAAATGTATTTATTACGGAGCTGTATGTTATCTAGATCGGGGCTCGATCTACCCTCAGCGAGCTAATGACCCAAACAATGAACCAAACGTGTCGCACTTATTGTGATTCTGATAGCTTCAGCTCAGGGCTTCGCTTGTGTGGGCATTACACAATTGTCTATAACTTTTTTAATTAGCCTGTAGGTGTTGTGTCCCACTAGTGGGCAAAGTCCCTTTTTCTTCCACTCCTCTATCTCTATTACAAGTTGTGGCCACTCAGGTAAGAATTTTCTATGTCGTTCCGCCATCTCCTTCTAGGTTTACCTCGTCCTCTGCGGCCGTCCGGTAACCAGAAGGTAGCCAATCTCGCCCACCTTTCTGGCCGCATGTGACAAACTTGTCTCGCCCAGTCCCACTTTAATCTGGCACTTTTTGTACCTACCTTGATTATATAGTTGTCTATAACTACTTGATTAAAAATATACACGTCCTCTGAAATGCATAGCTTTTTTACTTGAGGTAACGATTCTAACTAACCTTGTATTTCAAAATCGGCGTGGCCTAAAAAAACACATGAACTCTAAAACCATAACACTCCTTTTTAAGCTTGCGCGTAACAAATTACTTTTTTGGCACAAGCTCTTATTGCGGAAAACGTTTATTTAGGACCATTCCCAATAATCGGATTTGCATACGGTTACAAAGTTTCGACTCAATCTGGAACCAGGAATTGGGTCAAATTTAACTCGCAAGATTTGATTACAAACAGACACACACCGAGATGAGCGAAACTTAATTTAAAAACTAACTAAAAGTAATTAAATATAAACTTAAATTAGAATAAACAGACACCGGGATGGGAAAAACTAAATAGGATCTTACTACAAAATAAAAATTTCTTTACTGTATAAGTTTGTAACTTTTAATACAATTTTATCTTAGCTCGGAATGAAAATTTCTTTAAGATTTGTAAGTGCTTTCTTCGGAAAGGAAGGGTGGCGGCAGCCCTGGCTAATAAATTGAATTATTTATCTCATTTTCCACTACTATCAAAGAGAGGAACGGAATTCTAAGGCTTTTAATAAAAACCATATCTTTTCTTAACATTTTAAAACCTTTTATTACACGACGTTTCTAAACCCAAATATACTTTAATATTTCAGGATTCAGAAACTAAAGTAAGACACCAGTTGCAAAAAATAATAATAATTCTTACTGCACTATGTTATTAGATAAATAAAATAGACTCTAACTTACAAATGATTGATCAAGTCAAAATTGATTTGAAATTATTTAAGTACTTAAATATTTTGAAGTAAACCAAAACAACCCACATTAAAAAGTAACAACTGATAATCTTAAAATAAAAAAAGAGATTATCTCCTTTTTACTAACTAGCGAAAAGGAGATTTTTTTTTAATACAAGATGAGTTTGCTCTTGATATCAATCTTGCCCGAGAACAGAGATGAGGTCTACGGTGTAGCGAGCTTACCCTGAAGCAGCCTATTCAATGTGGTGTTGAAGAGAGTTAGGTTGTATGGGCTCAGAAACACAGACGCAGGCAGGAAGTTCCACTCCTTCGCTGTGCGCATTATGAATGTGGACGAAAAGCGCTTGGTGCGGGTGTGGGCAATAGAAACCAAGAAGATATGATAGCCTGCAGTGCATCTGGAAGTTCGACTGAAAAATGGGCAGGCGGTATGAGCTCTGCAGCTATAATGTTTGCCCCACATTAAAATCAAAAGTGAAAATATGATACTCCTCTTTTTAAATCAGCGGTTAAAATAACACGTTCCGAGCTTGTCAGCTTGCAAATTGCAACTGCGTTTGGAAGGAAGCAATCACGGACTAGTTTCGATGCATGCACGATGACTTCGATGAAGATTTGATTAAAATCGATATTACTAACTACTCGGATGTTTTTCTAACCGAGTTTATTGTTAGGTAAATCGAACTTGGTGTTATAGTTGGTTATAGTTTTTTAATTAATTCTATTGAATTCTGACATTTCATATAACAATTCAATGTATACTCGTCCACAAAAAACGTAAAAAACGTACGTAAAAAACCGGTAAAGGGGACACATTTCAAAGTAAAGGGGGGGTAGCGTCAGGGGGAGGGCAGGGGAGGGTAGTGAGCGTTGAACACCACAACCGAAGGTATATGTCACACAAGTTTTAAAACTTTATAAATTTGTTTTTCTTCCCCATACATTGATTATATAGAATGACTCAACAAATAGTTGCTTTGGAGAAAATGCAGCAGTGGAGTTTGTTGCGCCACCGCGCCGCTTCTTCTCCTCTTGCGCTTTTTCTGACGTCAACTGACTAATCTAGCTTATTAAGTATATAACGACTATTTAAATTAAATACTTTTCATTTCATTTCATTTAAACCACCATAGAGTGGATGGAGTGATTGGCGTATCATTATCAGTCCTAGCCATTTTCTATATCATTTTGAGGTCGGCTCTCCTAATCTTCTTGCGCTATTCGTCTCTGTTGTGCATTATGTCAGATTACTGCTTATCGTACCTTCTGCTGTGAGGTGTAGGATCCTAAAAAATGATGAACATTCTCTTGTCACTATCAACCATAGCATGGTGGGTGACAGATAGAATGTTGCAAATTAGGGCAATGTCCAAATACCAACCAAACTAAACTTAAACTGAACTTGCTAGACACAGATAATAAAACTAAAATATCTAAAAATAACTAATCTTAGCGTTTCAAATTTTCCAAAGGTGAAGTTCAATATTTGATTATTGACGAATCATGTCCAACACTGATTTCTGAGTTTGCTCACCATTTAAGGCTTCACCACACCCTGCACTGATAAATTGGCTACACTTTTGTCTTTTAAAGTGTCCATTTCTAACGTGCCAGTAACAATGGCATCACTAGTGAAGCTCGAAATCCAAATTATTTAATCATGTGATTTAATTTGAATCTAAAGATGTTTAGTTTTAGTGTCATTGCCTGTTTGTTGTTTTATTCTGTTTCTATTTTAGCAACGAAAAATGTTGAAGGGTGAGTTTAAATTTTTTTTAAAACCGTTTAAAATAAGTACAACTACAAATACAGTTCGAATATTAAAAAAGTAACCTAATTTTTTGATAAAATAAATTGGTTGATAGAACTAAGACCAAAATTTTTCATTTTGTTCCAACCTACATAGCATAGCATAGGGAAAATTTGCGATGTCCTAAAATTTATTAGATTAAGAAAGTTTTGTTATTTTATGATAAAGTAGTGTTCATTTTCTTTTGAAAGATCACATCTGAAATAAAAAATATTTACACTTTCATATTACTTTTTGATCGATGTTTTATTTTCTTATGATAAATTAATATGATGAATTTGATAACTAAAAAAATATGTAAATATTTTCTTTGATATTATAACTTTTTGAATGTTTAAATATTTTTTTACAGATCTCAACCAACACTGCAAAAAACAGTGGAAGCACTTTTCACAAAGAGATCTCAGATCATGTACCCCGGAGCGTGCAAGCTATTCAGATCCTCGCTCCGTCAGTCTAAAATGTGTAAAAGAAATCCAGGTCTCGCAGAAGTATTACAACAAGCAAAAGACCAGGCGATCAAAGCTTGCGAAGAGGCATTCCAATTTGATAGATGGAACTGTTCTTTAGTTTTTAATAATAAAGCGAAACGAAGTATTTTTAATAAAGTTTATAGGGAAACCGCTTTCATACATGCGTTGATCGCAGCCTCAGTGACACACACTGTAGCCAAAGCTTGTGCTGCCGGCGATCTGACTCGATGTTCTTGTATGGGAAGCTATGGAAAAAACTCGTCTTTCAAAGTAGGAGGCTGTGGCGATGATTTCAAACAAGGGAAAAGGATCACTCGAAATTTCCTAGAAATCAATGAAGGGAACGACCAAATTGGTGAAATTTTAAAACAAGATGTTATGGTCGGTGTAGACGCTATGGCGGAGCAAATGAGAGAGGTTTGCAAGTGTCATGGTTTTTCTGGGTCATGTACAACAAAAACCTGTTGGAAGCGACTGGGTCCTTTCAATTCTGTTATGGGTTTACTGAAGAAGCAATTCCACCATGCCATTAAGCAGAGAATTGTCAACTATACGACGAAGAGAGCAATAACGCCAAGAGTCAGGAAAAAGATGAAGATCGATAGAAAAAGTCTGGTTTATTTGCATAAAACGCCGAATTTATGTGTGAGTACGAGAGGCAGAGTGTGTAAGGATAGAAACAATTGTGCTACATTGTGCTGTGGAAGAGGTTATGTTACAAGTCAGAAGACTGTAAGTTACAGATGCAAGTGTAAGATGGTGGACTGTTGTTTTGTTAAATGTGACACGTGCTTTCAGGTTGTGGATGTGTATACTTGCAAATGAAAAGCGGTATTAAATGTCAATAATTTCGTAGAAGAGTCTAATATAAAGTAGGTACTACATCTAGTCTGAAATAGTAGCAGGTAGTTTGGATCCAATATGAAGGTAGAAACCATCGTCATATTGTGAATGGAAAAGGAATGTATGAGATGAAATCTTAAATTGTAAGCAGATTTACATGTGTCAGAAATAAAAAAAGATTTCGTTCACCTCTTTATCTAAGTATTAAGTGGTAGGTATTTCGTTAATCTTACCCAAAAAATAGGTCATTGAAATATTTGCAGCTTTTGTATTATTTCATAATTTGTTAAAAAGTTTTTCTCACAGTTTTAAGGTCAGGTTTAACTTATATTTGTCTCATATTTGTAGAAGATAAGACTGAATGTTATACGGATTAGGTAATGTAGGGAGTGGTGTAGGAAGTGACTGTGATAAGCTAGGTTGTAGGTGGGCGGGCCCAGAGAAAACATCGTTGAAATACTAAGTATATCGAGACATTACTTCAAGGATGTACATTTCATTATAACTTATGTACGTATTTCTGAATAAATTAATTTTTGAACAATATTTTTTTGTTTTAATTTCTAAAATTTAATTTGGAATATCTACTTATACATATCTACTAATTTATTAAAGGTGTAGAGATTGTATATTTGTTTTTTGAACACGCATTTTTTTTCAATATAAAGTGTTTGATTAAATAAATTCAATCAATATTCATGATGATCCAAAATTCCGAAATTCCCACGGGAGCAAAGCCCCGAGCGCAGCTAGATTCAATATTTTTGGCGGGGCAAAATAACCTTCATGATTGAACCATAGGCGCCATCTGTTACGTAATAACTGAACTAATAAGTGGATAGTCTCTTTGCTGCATGTTTTGTGAAGTCCAAAAAGCGGAGGAAACAGCAGCCCTTGCTTTATGTACAGTTCTCTATGTTGCACGAACGATGGCGCTGTGGGTAGATTAACAGGGTTCCTTATGTGAATTTAGGAACGATTTGCTAGATTTTTAATTTGACGAGAGCCATTGCACTGAAATATACTATGAAGTAAGACTTCAATAGTATCCAATAAATAAAATCATTGTTCTTTAAGTAACTTGGTTATATCATCGATAAAATATTAACAATAATATTTTATCGATGGTTATATCCTACTATGTTTTATACTATATACTATGTTTTTCTCATTTTGCCCACGAACTGTTAATATACCTATCCAATAGATATGTAGGTATCTATCTAGTATGCAAGTTCATTACAAGTTGTACTTGGAAGTCCGTGGAAGTATGAAATAGGTACCTACCTACTATACGTGTATGTTACGTATGCAAGTACTATCCATCCATAGGAATAGGTAGATAAAGAAAAGGCACATAGGTTATAAGCTTATGAAAATGTAGCTAATAGTGAAGTGAATATGTATGAAAACGATTTTTCAGTTTTTATTCGACTAGCAAATGTTTATTTCGCCAAAAAGCTACCTACAATCGACATCCCCTCTATTCGTCGAGGTATCTGATTTAATAGCACTTGTTGTTTCACTACCTACCGATCAATAAATTTTATTTTATTTATTAGAAAGACCAACAGCCATTTATACAACAAAGGTAAACAATTACAGGTCCGCACAAATTATTAGATACATTGCTAACAGCGAAGTTGAACAAAACAAAACGCAAACACATAATAAATAAATAATTCCATACATATTTAAAATAAAAAAATGTATGAAAATTATTGATCGGCGCTCAAAGAGGTATACCTCGCTGCGTCGAAGTGAGTTCGAAGTGAGTTCCGAGTACTTGTTAGAGCATGAGCATGTCCTGCCAAGCAGCGGGTCGGAAACGATCGTAAAAGACGCGCGGCAGCGGGAGCGGACGGTGGATTCCACCTCCAGCCTTCTCACAATATTTAAAATGTCACGTCTCGCCATTCATACAGGTGGTTTCAAAAAGTTGCTATAATTTTCGAATAATGAAATTATATTTTCCAATATTCACAGGTCGAAAAAAAAAATCTGTCTCTATATATTTTATCAGGTTGTTTGTTGATGTTGATTTATCTATATTAATACGACTTTTTATTTAAGAAATATATAATACTAGTTGCGCCCCGGGGCTTCGATCCCGTGGGAATTTCGGCATAAAAAAGTACCCTATGTGCTATTCCCGGTATTTTTCTACCCGTGTACCAAACTTCATCGAAATCCGTCCAGTAGATTTCGCGGGATTGAGTAACAAACATCTTCACAAACTCACATCCAAACTTTTGCATAACTTTGCTTTTAGTAGGATTATTATAAACCAAAACCTAACATAAAAGTTCCAATAGATAAAAAAATACAAGTCCCCATCATTAAAAAACTAATAATAATCAGCAAATTAATAACTAACACGGGCTCACTATATTACCAGTGTAAAGACCCTCTACATGATTATTATAACGCCTATAATTGACCCATAAACCATTAAGGCCGACCACAAAATTGTGGTTTGTTTTCGATGCCAACTCACATAATTACGAAGGTATTATTAAAGAAAATGGTCGAAAAAACGGCAGCGTCGAGATTTATTTATTTATTGACCCTGCAGCGATGTTTGACCACACTACGGTCAACTCGATGCTTAGTCACTCGTTTTTTATTCGCATTTTTCGTAGTGACCAACTTGTTCAGGCTAAGTAGAACATTATTACAACAACAACAAGAATAATTTATTAGCACACACGAAATTACATTTATAGATACATAAAGTAAGTTTAAACTAAAATAATTGGTCAAGTGCGTGTTTGGCCACACGCAATGTAGGGTTCCGAAGGTACAGGAAATGCGGACACATGAACTTATATTTACTTCCACTTTTATATAACTAATGAAAATAACTAATAATAGAATGAAAATTTTTCCTACGAATATTTTTCATACTAAAATCAATTTTGTAAGTTTATCGTCTATTACTAATTAACGCGTAAAGTCTACATAGCCGTGATAATTTTCCTTTTAAATTCATTATATTTTCTAGTTATTATATTTTGTTTCATGAACCCACCCTCCACCATTTTCCTGTTCGAGGGGGGGGGGGACACTTGACTCTAACAAAATTTATCACTTTAAAGTTAAATATTTCTCACACAGATCCCTAAATCAAAAAATATTCTTCAATTCAATTCAATTAAATTTCTTTATTTTAGACAAATATCCATATGTGTTAGTAAAAAGAACTTAAAAAATAATGTTAGTACTTAGATAAATCCATACTAATATTATAAATGCGAAAGTTTGGATGTGAGTTTGTGAGTTTGTGAATTTGTGAGTTTATGAGGATGTTTGTTACTTAATCACGCAAAATCTACTGGACGGATTTCGATGAAATTTGGTACAGAGGTAGATAATGACCTGGAATAGCACATAGGCTACTTTTTATCCCGGGAAAAAGCACTGTTCCCGTGGGAAATTCACGCGGGCGAAGCCGCGGGCAAAAGCTAGTTACAAATATGTTCTTTTCTTAGGATTGATATGCAGACTGGTCCAGTGTGCCAAAAAGGGACCCTGTACCAAGCCTGCAATAACCCTCAGGAGACTATTGCCGCTGTCACGCACTCTGCGCATCAGGGAAGCCACCCTCTTTCTCAATATGGCATCAAAGCCATCAACTTGTGCTTCGGCGAACATCCCCGACGCGCTACAGAAGCGCGGCAGCCGCATCAGTATCCTGAACATATTATTGTATAGTACTCTAAAAGACTTCAGGGATTTTTGAGTGTAGTTGACCCATAGGCTGCAGGTGTAGAAGGACTGACAATATGATTTAAATAATGTAACCTTAACGTTATTAGAACACCTTGCAAACCTACGGGCCAACATATTGCCTCGTACAGCTAGTGCCCTGCGCTCTCTCTGTATATCAGTGTTGTCCTCGAGGGTCTCAGAGACCCAATGCCCAAGGTATTTAAATTTTGTGACCCTGTTTAGAGGAGTGCCGTACAACTTTACTTCTGGTACAACATCGTAGCATTTAGAACCCGCTTTGAACACTAATGGTGGTGCGGGAAGTTTTTAGGTCGCTTGGGGAGAGATGTTATTATTGAAGGAGGTGTTTAATGAAAGGGAAATGCACTATACCTTGTCTTCGAAGATCTTCTCTTGACCCTGGCGCCAGGGAAATGTCTTCACAGTGGCACGTTTCACAGGATCACTTTCTTCGAAATATCACAGTATTATGCACTATAACATTTGTCCAAATGCAATTAGAAGTATATTGTCAATTTAGCACGAGATAGTCTGATTATAGCGGAATTATAGCCAAAATGATGAGATAATGGCGGAGCTGACGGAAAACGTATCTACACGTCCCTTAATCGTGGTTCCAACTCGAAATATCCGAGCTCTGTCCTCGGGAGCCTTCGGTGGCGCTCGGCGCATGTACTGCGCTCGGAGAATCTATCTCTCTCCTTCGTTGTGCATATAAAAGGGAGAGAGGATTGGAAAGGATTGGGACAGCGGTAAATTCAAATAAACGACGCGAACAACTAACAACTCACTCTTTGACACATTATACCGAAGGCCGTGGGTTTCTGCATACTCTTCACAAATTCTCATCAACTTTCGAAGCGCACTAATGGATGGACTCAGTAGCACCATGTCATCGGCGTAACTTATGTTGTTGAACATAGTTCCATGAACCGAGCATCCAATTTTGGTCCCACTGAGCTCATCAATCAGTCGATTCATGTAAAGGTTGAAGGGAGACGGCGAAGACAACCCACCTTGCCTTACGCCACACTCCAACCTGTACATGCTCGATGTCGAGCCAGACCAACGCACACAGTTGTACTGGTTACTATACCAGTATTTAAACAGACTAACCAGCTCACCTGGCAGAGTCGTTTCATCCTGTAGCTTTCTCCACAATCTGTCGTATGATACGAGGTCAAAGGCCTTGGACAGATCAAGGAAACAAGCATAGACAGGAGTACTTCTTTTGGTATAGTACTGAACGGTGTGCTTTAGGCAGAGGACAGCAGTTTCTGTAGACAAACCTGGTCTGAAACCGAACTGGGCGTCGTTCAGTGACATGTGCTTTCTCAATTACCTGTCAAGAAGACCGTCCACTACCTTTCCAATTATGGTAGCCAGGGATATATTTACCAAGACTGGTAATCTTCCATCAATCTTCTGGTCTTCAAACTCTCATAATATTTTTAAAAGACCTATTAAATGATACCCCACACGATGGTATAATCGAGAGAGAAAAAAATCATCCCCACTTTAGGTGTAGGGGAGGCCCCCTAAAAAAAAATATTTTTCCTAATTTTATTCTACAGTTCGCTCCGCGCAATAAATATGTATATCTCTACCAAATTACAGCTTTCTAGTACTAGTAGTCTCTGAGATTAGCCGCAGACAGACGGACGGACGGATGGACGGACGGACGGACGGACGGATGGACGGACAGACATGACGAAGCTATAAGGGTTCCTTGTTTACTTCGGAACCCTAAAAAGATGCGCAAAAGGCGGCCTTATCGCTGAAAGCAATTACTTAAATTTACATTATTATAATTTTACTAGCTTTCGCCCGCGTGAATTTCCCACGGGAACAGTGCTTTTTCCCGGGATGAAAAGTACCTTATGTCCTTCTCCGTACTTCCAGCTATGTGTATGTGAAATTTCAGGAAGATTGTTCTAGTAGATAAAGCGTGAAGAGGTAACAAATAAACAAACAAACAAACTCACTTTTGCATTTATAATAATATTATTTAGTTAGGATTATACTTAAATTTTACTATTTTTCTATTCAATAATTTAGTCTTACACGGCACTACGTGCAACCATCGATAAAATATTAACAAGTTATAGATGGCTATACACGTACATTGAATCTGTACCTCACCAAATTTGTATTATACTTAGATGGCGCCACTGAGAAGTACATTATCTCGGTTTTCATGAAAATTCCGTGTGTCGCTGCAGTCGTAGTTCGAATACCATGCGAGTTAGTTTATATTGAGAGGCAATAGATGGCACCCATCTCTACAACTACAGTAGGTACCTACCTATGGCAATAGATGGCACCACCATCTCTACAACTACAGTAGGTACCTACCTATACGAATAATAATCGAAGCACAGATTACTTAAATTTAACTAAGTACTTTGTGATCGAAGTCTACACACACGCAACGACTATAAAATTATTTATTTATATGTAGGTAGGTACAAGATCACATTTAGCCTGGGCTGAATCCTTTGATAGAGCGATATAGTTGTATTGCGATTTCTAAATGAAAAAAGAAAAGAGTGGCGTGTTTTATCCTTACACAAATTGCCTCACAGATTGCATACTCTTACCCCCGGTCGCTCAGTGGCAAAACTGGCAAATCTACGCTAGGTACTTTGTATAGTCTGACATTAGGGCTCATGCAGCGTGGCGTGCCGGCGATATCGCGCGACTTCGGTTGCTCCGACTCGCGGCGACTCGATTGACAGTATATAACTAAACTAGCGGCCCGCCCCGGCTTCGCTCGGGTTGTCAATATATTTGTTTTTAGGGTTCCGTACCTCAAAGGCAAAAACGGAACCCTTATAATCACTTTGTTGTCCGTCTGTCTGTCAAACTTTTTTTCTCAGGAACGCTTAAAAGTATCAAATTGAATACTCGGATCCACAGTCACTTTGAGCAAAAAAATAATCAAAATTATACGTCAACGCGATCAGGAGTTATTGCATATTTTGTGATTTCAGACAGCAATCAAAACCTATGGGGTTCCCGTTGACCTATAATTATGAAATTTGTCAAAAAGCAAAGTCTAACAGTACTTATACAGGAATAAATCTGAAAGTTGTAAAATTATGTTGAAGGAAGTTGAAAAAAGTTTTACAAACTTATTTTTGCGCTTGATGCAGTATGAATCCTAGGGAGCGAACTGCAAAGTTAAGTTTGTTTTGCGTGTACGGAACCCTCGGTGCGCGAGTTTGAATCGCACTTGGCCGGTTTTTAGGGTTCCGTACCTCAAAAGTAAAAAAACGGAACCCTTATAAGATCACTTTTTTGCCCGTCTGTCCGTCTGTCTGTCAAACTTTTTTATCTCAGAAAAGCTTTAAGGCGCTACCCAAGGCTAATCAGAGGGGGTGAGGGGCGGTACGTAAGCTCCGCCTTAAAGCCGACACAATAAAGTTACTTTTCGAATTTTCTATAATTTGTGTTTTTGCTAGCGAGTTTTCGTCAGGCTCTTAGGGTAATTATTTTAGAGGTTTTCTTTTAATTGTGATAAAACACTAAATATATTTTAAAAAATAAGCCGATATCGTTTTAAATAATTGTAGTCTATATTTAATTCTTTAAAAAAATCTACTGTTATCGCTTAAATTACGGTGATTTTCGACGATAAAGAAAAAAAAACAGGATTAATTATTATTTTTTTATCTACTCTTATTTATTTTATTTGTAATTTGATTCCATATAATTTTAGTAGATATAGTATTTTTCTCTTTACGGGATATTTTTACTGCTTCAGTACTTCTAACCTATGGTTCACACTTGACGTTTAAAAACAGTACGTTTTGACTGCCTGAAATCACAAAATATACGAAAATTCGCTACATTTACGGTACCTAATATCTCTTGATCGCGTTGACGTATATTTTGATTATTTTTTGCTGTAAGAGACCATGGATCCGAGTATTCGATATTAATTTCAAATTGATACCCAATCAGGATTTTCCGAAAACGTACTGTCTTTAAACGTCAAGTGTGAACCATAGGTTAGAAGTACTGAAGCAGTAAAAATATCCCGTAAAGAGAAAAATACTATACTAAAATTATATGGAATCAAATTACAAATAAAATAAATAAGAGTAGATAAAAAATAATACATAATCCGTTTTTTTTCCTTTATCGTCGAAAATCTACTGTTATCGCTTAAATTACGGTGATACGCGATCAAGAGATATTAGGTACCGTAGTAAATGTAGCGAATTTTCGTATATTTTGTGATTTCAGGCAGCAATCAAAACCTACGGGGTACTTCCCGTTGACCTAAAATTATGAAATTTGTCAAAAAGCAAGATCTAACAGTACATACACAGGAATTAATCTGAAAGTTGTAAATATGTTGTTGGAAGTTTAAAAAGTGTTACAAACTTATTTTTGCGCTCGAAGCAGTACTGCAAAATTAAGTTTGTTTTTGAAATTAGTAGGTCTTTTAGTGAGAGCTATAACGTAAGATGCTTTGCGTGTACGGAACCCTCGGTGCACGAATTTGACTCGCACTTGGCCGGTTTTTTTAATGATATTTACGTTAATACATACATCCTACTAAGATAAATACTGATAAAAACATACCAAAACGCGCCCGCTCAGAGATAGGTACCTAAACTCCATTTATTCTTACCAGTCCTATCATGTAATAGTACATTACGAAACAAGTGTGCAAAGTTGGTCATCACGCACAAGAGGCGATATTGGCGCGCGAGCCGAAGGCGAGCGCGCTAATAAAGCCGAGTGTGCGTAATGACCAAATGCACACGTGTATCGTACGACGTTTTTCAACACACTTGTGAGTACAAAAAGTAATGTGATCCTAACATCTATTTTAAATTATTTAATTATCAGAAAACGATTGCGCCCTGTTGTCATTCCTCCACTTTATAAAACATTCGTATGCCGCCAAATACTTACGTTTATGTAAAATGTACCTAACAAACACAACCTAATAAATATAGTCTTGTTTTTTATTCGCGCGCCGCCGCCCGCCGCCCCGCGCCCCGTGCGCAGGGAGCGCGCGGTGCACGCTGCGGATGGTATATCGCCATACAGCCAGTGCTTGGCTGTATAAAAATCATTATCTTTGCTTATTTAAAAACTGTCGTTATTTTCCCTATTTGATCTTATATGTATTATGCGGCTAAATTAAAAATGCTTTGTGGAATTCATAACACGCATTAGTTTTCTATCTTTTGTATAGCGCAGTATGGTAATTTTTATTTCCAAACTCCTTCGTAATATATTCGTAATACCTTCGTTATATATGGAATTATGGGCCTAAACTCGATGTAATAAGACCCACTTTACGAGCAAGTGTGTTGAAAACAATCTTACCATATCGTTTTATGATTTTACAACAATATAAATTAAAATAGACTTTTTAGGAAATTACTTTCGTGGTTAATAAATGTTTTACATTAGAATGTTTAGGTTTGAACAAATATTTGATTTATTTTCAACAAAATTCAACAAAAAGTACTGTGAAGATTGTTTACATTGATTGTTTGTTGTTGATAGGACTGGTAAGTCTTCGCTAGGTGGTTTCGCGGCGCGTTGTCGATTGTCGTTCTTTAGATAACTCGTAGTATTTCGGAAACTATTGATCCAAATTACATGCAGTAAAAGGCCAATATTAAATATATTAAGTACTTGTGACGACAGACTTGTTTTATTTGATAAAGATTAATAAATTGTGGTTAATATCACCAGTTAAAAAACACCTAACGATTTTAATTATTTTTAAAACATAAAAGTAGTTGCTGTGGCTAAAATATAAAAGCTAGATATATGCTATCGCGGACTTTTTTGTAGACCTATTATAGATACATAATTCTTCCATATATGATTTTGATACATCTCTTAGGGATTGGACAGCGTTTTCGATGAAAGCTGCCGGGCGGCTAATTTTTTCCGACTATCTTATTATCGTCATATTTCAACTAATATACACAAAACCTAAACAAATTATACACTAAAACCTTCCTCATGAATCACCCTATTTATTAGTGAAAACCGCATGAAAATCCGTTCAGTAGTTTTTGAGTTTATTAATTTATATTGTTGTAAAATCAAAAAATGACATGGTAAGATTGTTTACATAATAGGACAATTATG
The DNA here is from genome assembly GCA_018467065.1 of Ephestia elutella. NCBI lineage: Eukaryota > Metazoa > Arthropoda > Insecta > Lepidoptera > Pyralidae > Ephestia > Ephestia elutella. The sequence continues at coordinate 15,062,608 of CM031567.1, forward strand.
AATAAACGGACTTTACTTGTTCGTCGCTGGCTCTCATAGTACGCATACCTACGCAAGTTTCGAGTTCACAGTACCTTGTTAATAATAAAAATATTACGTAACTGAGAGTTACGTAAAGTTGGACTTTGATTAATATTTTTATCATTTATTATTATCACCCAATTTGATGTGTGAAAACAGTTTATAATAAAACTATTTATTATTTAAGAATAATAAGTATACCATGTTCTTTTCAGTACTCCTAACTATGTGTTTACGAATTTTATGTGGTCCAGTACCTAGATAAAGCGTGAAGAGGTAATAAACAATATCATTTCCACATTTATACTGTTAGTTAGGTTAGGATGACGTCTTTTACCTAATCTGAGAAGAGACAATTTTTTTCCAATGACGAATACCGAATCATATATTCGTGATGAAAATTACATTAATATGTTACTAGCTTTTGCCCGTGTCTTCGCCCGCGTGAATTTCCTACATGAACAGTGCATGACCCGGGATGAAAGGAAAAAAATAAAATGTATACCATGTGGTAGGTAATTTAATGCAGATTAATTTTGTCATTGACAGTTTTCTTCTAGATCCAACAGTTTTTGTTCAAAACGGAGAAAACCGTGCAATGACATATTTTCAATGAAAAAGGGGGAAGGGGGGAAATTGGTCTGACACCGGGCAAAATCGTGCTCAGCAGGGTCGAATTAGTCTAAAAATATTCGGTGTCAAACTGTTACATTCCATGCCGTTCAAAGCCGTAATTTTCGAAAATTCTTTTAGTCTATATATTACTGTAAAAGCTCGAACTACGGTAAATCCTAAGATTTTCGAGTAAAACCTAAGATTTACCAACTCTTAATGGTAAAAGCCCGAATAATTTTGCGATTCGCACTTTTACCACCATTCGCTTGGTAAGTCTCAGGATTTACATTAAAGGCATGGTAAATGACTGATAGATAAGGTTTAGGTTATTTTTTTATGACCGCCCGGTAAGACTTTGAGGGCGGAAAAGAAGGTAGGTTCAGGTTTTTTTTTTTTTATGACCACCCGGAAAGACTTGAGGGAAGAATTACTCTTTGTTTTATTCCCAAAACCAACATTTACCAGCCGTCAGTGGTAAAACCTAGCATGTACTAAATTCTAATTGTAAAAGCCCGAAAAAATCATCCCATTTTCATAAATCCTTACATTTACCAACTCATGTCGGTAAATCCTAAGACTTACTCTTAAATCTTAGAATTTACCGTAGGTAGTTCGAGCTTTTACAGTAACATATATAACGCGTGGCCTTGAGCGAGTGATGGACGCCTGGCAGTGGTTGCTTGGCAACGGAGCCGTACCTCGCCCGTCGCCCCGCTTTCCCCGCCGTCAATAATTTATTAAATGTTGAGATTTTGAATGAAATCAGCGGGATTTTTAATTTGTTGAATATAAAAGCCGAGTTCGACACACGACATGAGTAGGTTGAGTTTACAGGTCTACGAAATTTTGTTATACGAGTATAATATGTACAGATAATCATTTTACAAATAAATTTTTATTTGAATCACTAGCTGTTACCCGCGGCTTCGCCCGCGTGAGATTCACTTAGATGAAAAATCTTTTTGTATTCCAAACTGTAGTAACCTAAACTACAGTACTCAAAATTTTAGCCATTTGGTTATTCCGTGTCCCGTGGGAATATTTAGGTATTCGTAGTAGGTACAATCGCGGTGTAAAAATGAATCAAAAGTGATATTTCATTCAATAAACGATCTTCGTCTGCTCGTTATCTACAATTTTCAGTGTACCACGTCAGCAGAGAATGCTCATCAGGTTGAACGACTTTTGCTAAGGCGCCATCTCCATATATGTAATAGTATAGCTGGTCTCTTGGAATTCTTCATCAGATGATCCTGATCTTAGATTTTTAAACGTCAACAGAAAATGCTCGTCAGATTGATAAACTTTTGCAAAGGTACCATTTCCATATTTCTTATAGTTTAGCTGTTCTGTTAAGGTTCTTCATCAGGTGTTCCAGTTTTCAAAATCAATTATAGCCTATATGTTACCCAGGCTTAATAGCTATACAACAAAAAATGTTTCATTCAAATCCGTCCAGTAGTGTTTGCGTGAAACGCGTACATACATACAGACAGACAAACAGACAGACAGACAAGAAATTTTAAAAAAAATTCTTTGCTTTCTTTTATTCTTTTTAAGTGTCCCTCTATTCATTTCAGTCAAAAATACTAAATGTACAGACAAAATTTTTTTACTGTTTTATTATATGTATGTATAGATTATTCGAATAAAAATTTTATTCGTGAAAATTATCCGCGGATTATTGATTTGTAGAAATAACAAACATAAATTAAGAAGAAGATGATGGTGAAGAGTCCACCAATAAACTAGGTACCTACTTAGGCAACATTTTTTTTTCTTTAATTTTTTAAACATTAATTTGATTTATTTTGATTTTCATTTTTAAATAGGTGTTTCAAGTTTAGTAACATTTGACATTGCATGAAATGAAATATAGATAAGAATTGCGCCATCTATTGAATGTATGTGGTACTACTTTGTGGTAACACGAAGTTTGCTTTGATGATTATAATTTTTACGACAAATCGACAAGATTGATACTGGTAGCGACATCTAGTTAGTCAAGAAAAATAGTTATGTAAGGCACACTCTGATGTATGAAGAATATGCATCTATACTTTAGTAATATTTTATCGATGGTGCAACCTACTTTCACGACATTTACAATAGCACAGTTCTACATAAGTGTAATAAACGCACTCAGCGCGACACGTGTCTGCCTGATTTATTTAATTATTATTTATTTATTTATCAGCATAGGGTCTTTAAGTTTACGGAAACCAAGCAGGACAACAATATTGAAACAAATAACAATTCCTAAACGAAAAATTACATTCGAGTTTCAAGAGTAACCTCATTCGTACTTCACTCGAGACAAGTAGACAATACCAATAAAAATTACGTTATTCCCGCCAATTATAGGTCATTAAACAAAACTTTATGACTAATGAAATTCCAAGTCCACGTTTAATTTCATATTATACATTCTATAAAAATTCTGTTTTTTTCCGAGCCAGACCAGCGGCCTTAGACGAAGTTTTATTACATCGTAGCGATTCCATAGCGAATGTCAAATTCGAATTTTACTATCGATGCTACAATGGACTTAGCGATTGCTTAGCGACAAGATGACGATCAACCACGTGATTTAGCGAAGCCTTATGTGAATCCCATACATTTTTTCGTTTGCGATTGTCGCTATCGCTATTAAAATCTGACTTCGTCTAGCCCTCCTGTAGTAGGAAACGAAAGAGATCTTTTTCAGTCTTCAGTGATATTTCGAGTATTTTATAGCCAAATAATGTAATTCGAATTTATAGCTAATACCTATAATATTTTTTATTTGCGGTTATAGCTAATACTTGTGTCGAATATGACTTTACGTCTACTGCCATCTAGTCTCTAGTGAAAAATAACAATGTGAGGAAAGCTATTAGGTATAGCTTTTTCTTTCTACGGAAAGGTGGTGGTTGATGAAATAAACCGTACCGTAGTAGGCAGGTAGATACTTGAAAAAGATAGAGGTATCTCAGTAAAAAAAATATGTTAGGCTGAAATTCGGTGTTTATTCTCCAATAGACCACACGTGGCTACCACTTCGAGCAACAAGGACTTCCGCGCGAAGGAGTCCGTGTTGCCTTATGGGCTACTACGACTATCGCTATCACTTTTCCTACCACAACTGCAGCTGTGATAACAAAATGTTGGTCTATTGGTGAATAACCCAATGTTCAAACCGCGCTAAAATATGGCAGGAAACACGAAAGCTACACATACAGAATCACGTCTTTATCCCTTACGGTGTAGACAGAGTTAAGAGGGCTACGCTTAGCTGAATAGTGGGCTTATTGATGGAATGGAGATTCAGATATAGTGACAGGCTGCCAGTCCATTGCCTATGAGTAGAGGAATCCCCAGTTTAAAGTCCTTTCCCTCGATAGACTGTTACACTCTGCGCGGGAAGAGAAGCAGCTGGCACATTCTATGTTTTTTCTTCACTCCCTGACCAGCATTGAAACATGAAAGAGTTCCAAGTTAAATGATATTGTAATACTAGAGCACTCTGTATATGAAAGTGTGTCGGAAATCAACCGTCACTATCGATTATTAATGTTTGCTTACCCCGATGAAGATGTCGATACGAAGCATGAAGACGTAAATGCCTTGCTTTTTGTTTTGTCAATCTGTCTGTTGCGAGCCCCACAACGAATGACGAGAGTACAGAATAGGCACTTTTTGAAATTCGTCTAGCATTATTGGATATCACTTAAATCTTTTTGATTATGCTATGAACAATCTCATCACATTTGTTATGAATAACAGTTGCCAGATTTTTTTAGTCGCTTAGAATCATCTATCATTAATTAGAATATAGTTAACGACGAACTGAACAGTCAACTACTGGGTTCATTACGATATTTTCGTTCACCAGAAGCAGGCAGTGTTAAAATCACCGTACAGAAGCCAGATTGGTCTACAAATTCAGAGGTACACTGGGACATGTCGAGCCTTACCTGGTATGCGATCTTTAGCCTTTTAGACGCAACACAGCCTTTTCTAGCATTTGCTTCGAGTTACAATTTGGTAGGTATATGATAGTAAGTAGTTATATACATTTTTTTTGAAGATTGGTAACTGATGATGTCCTTATTTAGAGTATAGAGTATGTATCCCCGTAAGGGATAAAGACGTGATTCTATGTATGTATGTATGTATGTAGAGTATGTTCACAAGTTACACTTCTACACTGTATTTATTTTAGAAAGCTTCACTAATTAATTATGTTAAATAATGCGATATTATGCATATCCCATCACACGCGTCGATGCACAAGGAATCTGACTCGATTTTTGTGTTTTATTGGTCATTCGATAGCGACCGAGTCGATGCCCAATGGATATTCTCTGTTTGTGTTTCGTACAATCTTATCGGACGATAAAGTGTTGGATTGAACCAACAATATCATTTTATAAAAATTGTGGGAACCGCACAATTTTTTTCAAACACAGGAAGAGGACAGGAAGTGTCTGTGTGTGACGGAAATGTGTTTCTATGGCTGAAATGTTGATGCTGTCGAGACACTGAATTATTTAAAAACGACTGGACAAAATTAGCTGGGGTTTTCATAGTAGTATTGTTGAAGGTCTAACTATTTAAAAAAACGGTGTTAACGGTCTAAAATTAGTAATAGTAAATTATGCGAGGACGAAGTTCGCGGGCTTAAGATAATAAAATTAATTAGGAAATGTTAGTAGGAATATTATTAATTCTGTTCGCTTTATTATTTTTTCTTTTTTTTTTTTCTTAATGAAATTTAAATTTATTCAGAAATAAATATATATACATTTAACACTAAATACTAAAATATAAACTAAAACTAACTTAAAAAGAAACTAAAACTTAGTTAAAAAATAAATCCTAATATTTTTTCTTCTAAATTATTATTTGATCAGTCATCCTAAAAACTTTGTATAAAAAAAAACATTATTAAGTACAATTTCATGTACCTCAGATATTTCTCCACCTCATTTCACAAAAATTGCGGCAATAACTATAAACTAATCCCATTGACAGAATTCCTCTTAGTTATATCCTCAAGTTCTCATTTTCCGTTCCACTGGCTTCGGTACCCAAACCCTTCTCGCAATGTGTGAGGTTTAAACGACCATCTTCTTAATTATGTATACTTACATCTTTATTTGTTACCCCATTGTCATCTACGACTAAATACTCAACGGTGAATAGCATATTTTTAATCCCTTGGATGTTATTGTCAAGTAGCAATGCGTCAAAGAGTTGTTATTCCATTGAGTGGCTACCAAAAGTAAATGTTCTCAATTACGTATTCGTTTTTTGGGATTATTAAGTTGTTATGCCTTTGCCTCCGTCTCTCGGTATGCTTTTGGGTGGTAAATTACCTGTTACGTTTCGTGAAAGTAATATTGTTACAGAATTGTTGCTCCTTTTTAAGTTTAAGTAATTATAGTCACTTGAAATATAATTTCTTTTCAAGAATATTTCAATACAATCTACATTTATTTATGTTTTTTTAGACTCTAATAGGTACCACACTTTATTAACTCTTTCAGGTTTGGTGGTTAGCAAACTAACCACCTTTTTTATAGAAATTATTATTTTTTGTGCCTGAAAGAGTTAAACATATTTAGAAATATAGAGATATCCTGTCTATCAGGAGTTAGCCCGAATCGCTGCAGTCTATTGTCAACCTGTCACTGTTTTATTATTTCTTTAAATCTTGCCCAAAATATTGACAAAATATTGTCTCTAGTACTAACAAGCCCTATGAGTGGTGTAGTAAGTATATAAACAGACGGACAACAAAGTGATCTTATAAGGGTTCCGTTTTTGCCTTTTGAGGTACGGAACCCTAAAAATAATGAATAAGGAAACTGCCCTATGCTAGTATTTGATATTTCTTCTACTTTAACAATAATTAGCAACACTTTACATTTTTGTAGTGCTTTAAAGTTTACACACTGTTGGTCCGAAACGGGCGTCTAAAAGAGATTACATCAAAATCACAATTTACGGATGATCCGAGATTCTGTCCCACTTACCTGCTCTTGTGAATGTGTATTTGAATCCTGTAACAATAGTAAATCTATTGTTTGTCGGGATTAAGGTGTTTCGCGACAATATACAGTTAGGAAGTTGTTTTGAGAGTCATTGGCACGAGTGATTCGGATACAAAGAAATTGCGTTGGTTTAAAAACTTGTTGCAAGATTGTTTGGTTTGATGCTTGCATATATTTTACTATTTATTTAGTTTATAATTTAACGTAAACTATATATTACAATTCAAATAAAACTAAACTAAATTAAAAACAAATAAATAAGATGATAATTATATTAAAATTGTCAAATACACATTAAAATTAATTTAATCAAAAATACCACCCTGGACAGTACCTGGTTCAAAAGTACCCATTACACTGGCAGATTCTGGAAGAATGTTAGAACTAATTTATTAGCAACTAGCTGTCGCCCGCGGCTTCGCCCGCCTGAGAGTCGCTTAGATGAAAAATCTCTCTTGGAGCTTTTCATCAGATGTTCGAGATCTTCAATTTTTATACGTGAGCAGAAAATGCTCATCAGGTTGAACGACTTTTACTAAGGCGCCATTTCCATATATGTTATAGTGTAGCTGGTCTCTTGCAGTTCTTCATCAGATGTTCCAGATCTTCAATTTTTATACGTCTGCAGAAAATGCTCATCAGGTTGAACGATTTTTGTTAAGGCAGCATATCCATATTTCTTATAGTTTAGCTGTTCTGCTATGGTCCTTCATCAGGTGTTCCAGTTTTCAGAATCAATTATAGCCTATATGTTGCCCAGGCTTAATAGCTATACAACAAAAAAAGTTTCATTCAAATCCGTCCAGTAGTTTTTGCGTGAAACGCGTACATACATACAGACAGACAGACAGACAGACAGACAGACAGACAGACAAGAAATTCCAAAAAATGTTTTTTGCTTTCTATTATTCTTTTTAAGTGTCCCTCTATCCATTTCAGTCAAAAATACTAAATGTACAGACAAAATATTTTTACTGTTTTATTATATGTATAGATTATAGCAATAGCTAACAATGTAAGATTTCGAACATATTAAACCGTTTAAGATTTTGAAGGATTGACGACCTCCGTGGCCTAACGGTTATCACGCTAGACTGCCACACCGGAGGTCCCGGGTTCGATCCCCGGTCAGGTCAAGATGGAAAATGATCTTTTTCAGATTGGCCTGGGTCTTGGAAGTTTATCTATATATGTATTTGTCATAAAATATAGTATCGTTGAGTTAGTATCCCATAACACAAGTCCCGAACTTACTTTGGGGCTAACTCAATCTGTGTGATTTGTCCGTATATATTTATATTTAATTAAGTTGCATGTAAATAAATAATAGAAGTACCCTGAAAATCTTAATTACCTTATGTTATTAAGTTGTGTGAAAAGTTCACTATCTCTGGAATCATGGTAGTTTTCTGCCATTCATTAGTATTTAAATTTAAATATAGATATATAATTAGTAGGTACCATTTCAAACATGAAATTTGTCATCGTAAGTCGTAGCCATATACGAGCATAAGCCGTCGATGTATAAGCGTTCGGGTAAGGTCGAGCATTCAAAATCGTCTTCAAAGTGGAAATGTTCAAGTAACTCTCATAAGAAGTGTCATATTTATTTATAAAAATTTCATACTGCAGTGTATCGCGCGATTATAAAAGCAGCAAGAGCACATTGCAAGTATTTAAACACTTAACTTGACCTTTTTTATTAACCGTATCACCGTTTCTCTCCAAACGATAGTTATCTCAGCGAGGCGTTGGAAATAATTACGTGCGAACTTGCTTATTAATTGTCCAGTGTCCAGTGAGTCGATATTGTTAATTAAATGTTTATCGTATGGGAGAATAGTTAATTAAGAGCTATTAACCTAATAGTGTGGAAACCGTTCAATAAAAGCTTCAATTAATATTCGTTTAAGATGTCTAGTTGATTCATTTTTAAGACTGGATTAAAATTGGCTTAAAAATTTAATGTTATAGTTAACAATAAAAATACTTGACAGTAATAATAACTTTAACCGAAAATCCAGTTTAACAATTAATGACAACTAGTGACAACACACATTGATTGAAGCCTTCGAACATCTAACATCTACTACCTTCTTAGGAGTTTTATATAGCCAAAACAGTTTTTTCCAAAATGTTCTATAGGCTTTTCAAGCACATTTTGCTGCTTGGGATAGAGAATAGATGTCGTCTACTCTATACCTTTTTATTTTCTTGGACTTTTCGGTTCTTGGTGCAAATAATGGTGGTCACCAAGCGATTCAAGCTTAACTTAGGTTGTTATTTACATTAAATTATGCGCCACAAAATTTTAAAAGGAGTTAATAAGAAATATTAAAGACACAGAAAATTACCTAAAATTGTAACCGTTATCCAAGAATTAACAAAAACCTGTCGCTAGACCACATCGCTCGCAGCTAAGTCGCATATGAGATGGACACAAAAAGCCCGTCTGCTCACCATTAATTCATCCAGTACAAAAACCCTTAACCCTTCGTGATGGGCTAACACTGTGCTCTGTCACAGTCCTGTCGAGTTGTCAATCCGATCTGGATGTCCCCGTGAAAAAATACCCAACACCTACAAAGACGATAGCTGTGCAATTCATAAGTGACAGCGGTTTTAGTACATTAGTTTACCTAGACGTAGATAAAAATTGTCATTCTGAATTTTTCTGAACTTTATGACTAGGAATAATGGAATCGTTGCCTCTTAACGAAGAGAGAGAGAGAGAGAGCGCGGTTTATTACTGCCAAAATTTCTATTTTTTGTTTATAAAATCACAATCAATATGTGGAAGGCAATTTTTTTTAAATAAAAGTACTTCATTCCATTTTATAACCTGTATAAAGTGGAATGTAAGTACTTTTATTTCTACAATTAAGCAGAAAATAAGAATAAAAATATAAACATTTAGTTTTTTTACCGAAACTGATTATTTTTGTTGTCGTATCGTATATAGGGTAAACGGGCTGTAGAGTCTGAATAGTACCGGTGCTTATTCCAGTTGAAATTAATGCACCGTTACTTTCTTCGTCCTATCCATCTCTCATTTTATTTAGGATCAGATCTCCTCACGCATTCTCTCTACTCCTTGCGCAAAATGTTACCTACCAGAGAATAAACATTTCTTTTAGGAAATATAGTTCTCCTAACCATATTACCAAACTATAAATGTACATTTCATGAAAGAGTCTTTTTGGGTAAATGGACATTTTGAAACCAAGGAAAATTTTGAGAAATGGACATTATGGACCTTAACGGTCTTTCGTGACTTGCACCTCACACAAATTGTAAGTCTCTCAGTAGGGAGCCAGTAAGAAATGTGTCGAAACTCCGGACACGTGTTAAATAATACATTGACGTGGTAATACATAATTTAATAGATGCTAATTCTCTGCTGATTTTTGTTGCAGTAATGTGCAAATAATGTTTACCTCGTGTTCACACAACGTTTTTCAGTTTCCATTCTGTTCTTGAGTATAATTTATGAGCTACATTTTTAAAGCATGTTTAAACTGACTAAGAAAAGTAGGTAGGAGATTTTCATTAGACTGTATTTCCTAAGTATTTCGTCCACCATATAAAATTGCAGTAGCGAGCTTCGAACCCACATCGGGAACACAAAAAACCCACATTTTTTGATTATTTATTTATTTCTCATATGAAAAATACACAAATTAGACATAAAGACAATTTTTTTATATCACATAGAATGATAATCCTGTATTTGGTTTAGTTTTTCAAAGTCCAATTGCTTCACCTACTTTGCATGTGAATAACATTTTCAATGAAAGTAATCCCTAAAATCCTAAAGTAAACTAACCAGTTAAACGTAAATAGTTAACCATAGATTTAGAATTAGTTAACAAACATTCCCGCCATCGCACCAGAGACACCTCACCCTACGTGGGCTTCAAGTGCGACAGAGCAACGCGGCGCCGCGCTATGCGTAAATGTCGAATGTATGGACGACATATACTTGTGCTCTATGTTGGCCTCATAGCAGACCTGGCGGCGTACCGTTGCAGCGGAGTTAAGGGCAGTCGGGTTCACCTGGTCGAAGGCGAAGCGCATTGCCCAAGACAGATCCCAATTCAGAAACACTATAGACACCCTCTGCCCCACCTGGGGGCTTAGGATCATGGTAAGTCATGTTCGCGGCATAGTCCCGCGTCATAGCACGGTAGCGCATCGCGCCGCATTTGTCGCATTTGAAGCTCACATAGGACGCCGGGTGAACCCAGAATGAAGAGATTAAAATTATCAACAAAACAGCGACCAGTCCGCCGTCATTCCTGATTATCCACGGCCGAAGCCGAGGCCTACTCTTAATTAAATAATCAAAACTGATGCCCTTATTCCCAAAATATAGTTAGGATAGAATTCACCCTCTCTCTTTTTCTCATATTAATTAGTCGATGGACCGTTGTTGTTGTTTTTCTTTATAGTACTAAGAATAAAATAAACATGCAAAAATATGTAAAAAGGAAGGATGACAATGGTAGACTTATCCCAAAAGGGATCTCTCTCAGTCATCCTTCGAATTGATGAAATTATCCAAACTGTAGGTTAAACTGTGCATAGACAGACGATATTGACGAAGCTTCTAAACTCACCAATAATCTGTGAAATGTTTGTTTGACCGCCAGAAATTTAGGGATTTAACCAATGACATTCTAATACACATTGTGTGTTAGAATGTCATTGGATTTAACACTCAAACGTGAATGTGACAAACGAAACGAGAGATTGTGTACAGAGTGAATTGAATGAATGAATGAATTTTTATTGCTGTAAACATGGTAATAAAATAGTTGTTACAATACATAAATTTTCAGGAAACACATGTTTAGTCAGTATTGACATGCAACAGACAACATTTAAGAGTCACATTTATTAAATACATTTCATGCGTCCCAGTAAGTAGCGAACATGAGTTATCCTTCTGTAGTCTCATTATTTTGTGTCTTAATGCTGTTTGAAGGTTTTGTAGTGATGGTAATTAGACTATTAGGACTTGAGTGAGGAATGTTTTGATTTCTTTTTTATACTTTTGTTGTGTAGAGCGAAATAAAATTTGTGTGACTAGAGATCTCTATTCATATTGGTTTGTTTTTGGTGTTTTTATAAAATATACTAGCTGTCGCCCGCTGCTTCGCCCGCGTGATTTCGCTTAGATGAAAAATCATTTTGTGTTTCAAATCTTCAATTTTTATACGTCAGCAGAAAATGCTCATCAGGTTGAACGATTTTTGCTAAGGCGCCATTTGCATATATGTTATAGTGTGGCTGGTCTCTTGGAGCTTTTCATTAGATGTTCTAGATCTTCAATTTTTATACGTCAGCAGAAAATGCTCATCAGGTTGAACGATTTTTGCTAAGTCGCCGTTTGCATATAAGTTATAGTGTAGCTGGTCTCATCAGATGTTCCAGATCTTCAATTTTTATACGTCAGCAGCAAATGCTCATCAGGTTGAACGACTTTTGTTAAGGCAACATTTCCATATTTCTTGTAGTTTAACTGTTCTGTTTCAGTTCTTTATCAGGTGTTCCATTTTTCAAAATCAATTATATATGTAGCATAAATGTTGCCCAGGCTTAATAGCTATATATACAACAAAAAAAGTTTCATTCAAATCGGTTCAGTACTTTCGGAGATTATCGTGATCATACATACAGACAGACAGACAGACAGACAGACAAGAAATTCCAAACAATATTATTGCTTTCTATTATTCTTTTTAAGTGTCCCTCTATCCATTTCAGTCAAAAAAACTAAATGTACAGACAAAATATTTGTACTGTTTTATTATATGTATAGATTATTACTTATATTATTATTAATTATTAATTATTTACATTTAGTTACAATGGATGTTAAAAAAAAATTCACGCCTGTTTCATAAAATATTGCTATTTAAGAAGCAGTAGAATTTAAAACGAGAATTTGAGAAAACGAAATCTTATTTTGAACTAGGTACTTAATATTGAAACATATTAAATTTCTGGTTATCACTTCCCTTTTCAATTTCCTTGCCGTTCCCGTAGTCACGTGTACCACTGCACTTTAATGACACCAAAAAGGCAGACCTGGCAATAATTCATTGTAATTAAACAAACATACAACCATAAGAAAAGTAAGCGATGTAAGTACAACCTCCTTTTTGGTATCAGCCAGATTCATCTACCAGTCTTAAATTCCATACCAATTAAATTAAAGTATACAGATATGACTCCTTGTCTCCAGGTTAAAGTATCGATATTTACTCGATAATGAAAAATGAAAAAATATTAGAGGAATAAATCAGAAATGTTTCTTTGCCAGAAAACAGTACAAAATATGATACACAATAATAGTTTCATTGAAAATTGACTTGAAAAAGTAAAAGTCTAGTATAAGTAGTTTGTAATTTTTGAATATTCGATTGATTTTTTGATTCACAAAATCAGCAGTCAGTCAAAAGATGAAATACAGAAAAAAAAACGAGTCTTTAAATGTTTTATTTCATTTTCATTTATACAGTTTTGTGCCGATTTCGCGAGAGTAAAATATTTCACATACCAGCATTTACTTGACCGGCCGTAAATAATTTGGGAAATCACCAAAAACGCGACCTACTTCGCCGGCATCACTCGTTATTCACTCTCGAATCGAATATTCGGATGGAATCACGCGGTTTCACTTCTCGATCACCGATACTGATCATTCTTGAAATAGGTATGTTCTGCTTACACCTGGGGGCCGATTCCATTAATAACAAACGTGGATATCGTGTCTCAATTGTGTCTCAAGAGCCAAAGAAATTGAAATAAAGTGACAAGATCTCTGTAATACTTCTATGTTTTATTACGATTTCTATGGCTTTTGAGACATCTTGTTTGCATGGAAATTTATTAGAAACAAGAACTGTTTTTATTCCAAGTTCTATCAAGGTGTACTCAGTTTAGGGGCCCAAAACACCAGTTAAACTAAAATAAAATTAATAATATTTAATGACTAGCTTTTGCCCGCGGCTTCGCCCGCGTAAATTTCCCACGGGAACAGTGCTTTTTCCCGGGATAAAAAGTAGCCTATGTGCTATTCCAGGTCATTGTCTACCTCTGTACCAAATTTCATCGAAATCCGTCCAGTAGATTTTGCGTGATTGAGTAACAAACATCCTCACAAACTCACAAATTCACAAACTCACAAACTCACATCCAAACTTTCGCATTTATAATATTAGTATGGATACCCACGTTACGTTGGTCTTAATAAAATACAAATTACGGAAACTCACGTGTCACGTTAATTTTATTCAAATCATTTTGTGTACCTGTTTAATATTTTGTAAGTATAATCTAATCTATATTAATATCATGTCTTTTTTCAAACTAGTACATAGAGATACTACCAGTTTCTTCGATGAAGAAATATATGTTCTCAAACGTCGTGGATCAAAGATAAAGATACAAAAGGAAGTATATCTAAGGTGAAATATCCGAGATTTTTCATCGGTCGGCACTTACAGTCAACATTTCAAGTGACTCTGCAAGGACGCGTCTTTCCATTCTATACAAGGCTAGAACGCAGCCATAGGAAACTGCTCACGTATATATTGTAATGTTGATTTTAAATCTGTGATTACAATACATACAAGAGCAGTACGCAAATACTCGCGTATATTTCGTAGTGACTAAGGTAAGATATCTTATTCCATAATGTACAGTGCTATTACGCATGCGGACTAATCGTGTACATATCGGAATAAGCGCGCCAAACTCTCGATTACAAAATATACGCGAGAAGTTGCATGCTCGCCATTTTGATTTATTGACCTCTCTTCCTATTTCATGGTAGTTCATATCTGCGCCTCTATTCTAAACATTGCATCATCTTTCGGCACGCGCCATTGTTTTGATTGACGGTTTTTTGTTGTTTCCGCACAATTAATTTATAAAAAGTAGTACTTAAATATAATTTAATAACGAACTCAAATATTAAAAATGGTTACCAAGGACAGTCTACTTCAGACAGAAATTTAACATACGCCATTGATATTTCAACAGCTTGTTGCAATAACAGTTCATTTAATCATAAGACACACACCTAGCAATATTATTAAGTAACACATTTACACGTTTGCAATTGTATAGAAGGTCAAGGTGGTGCCTTCTGCAAGCATCTGTGTGCTGTTGAATTAAAGTATGGACTTATTTTACAGACTTCTCCAAAAATATCTAGCATAGACAGAGTGACATATGCAAAGCTTGCTTCCGATGACACACTCCCTGATGAGTTTTACCAAAATATGGATAATAACGACAATATCGTTGAAAATAACCCTAACAATATTCAAGTTTCCGATACTCCCATAAACTTGACAAGATCAGAAATATCCCCAACCAATTTATTATGCACTAATGATGATGATCCTGTTTTTCCTGTCACTTACACTGAAGTACTGACTGAAATGAAAGAAAGTTTTTACAAATTCACATCTATTTTAGAAGCACATCCATCGTCATCAAATTTAAAAGCTATTCATGTTTTCAGTAATTCTTTAAAACATGTCACTACAGACCAACATGCCCAAAATTTAATTTACAATAACTTTAAAAAAGGACTATCCCGCAAGATACGGGTACAGCCCACATCTGTATCAAGACGAACCGTGAACAAGGGAACAAAAAATAGAATACAAGTAGGCCGACCTTCAGCTTCAGCACCAAAAAAGAATAGAAAAAAGAAACACGACCTAGCATTTAACGTCTCTCATAATATTAATAATGCTCGTTAATAACTACTGTTTTAATATGTTTTAATAAATATCTTATGATTATAAGTTATTGTTCTTTATTTTAACCTACCTATAAAGTTCTTATATTATTCCTTATTTAACTTCTTTTCGAGTAGGCTGTAAGGTCGTATGACCCCACACACCCTGGTTTCAGAGTTTCTAAACCGCCACAAGAGCCTCTGACGTGGTTTATTTGACGACCGCCATATGGCGACCGGGACCACCGGCTTATACTTGCCTTCCGAAGCACGGAATCATCTTATTTTTCGGACAATCAGGTGATTCAAGCCTGCAATGTCCTAGCCAAACTGGGAACTACTTTACAAAGTATGCTCCCCGCGGTGATCGAACCCGCGACCTCTGGGTCACAAGGCAAACGCCTTAACCGCTCGACCATACAGGCTTATTTAACTGAATCAATATAAAACTAGATTTTACACGCGGAGCGTTTTGAGGTGAGCTACTAGCATTTTTATAGGCTTAAACTGTCTTATTTAATACTCTTGTAAGTGGTCTTGTATAGTTTGGGAACGAACACGTGAGCTGCCACGATACAAACTATACACGATCAGTACGCAAAATTCGTGTATATATTGTAATCGCAAATTTAAAAACAGCATTACAATATATACGTGAGCAGTTTCCTATGGCTGCGTTCTAGCCTTGTATAGAATGGAAAGACGCTGCAAGGACCTCTATGGCCGTGGTAATAGCAGTGTATTAGCAATGGATTTAGGAAGGTTTTGTGCTCTCGACTGTACTTACATACCGCCTTAATTTCATTAACCACTGCGTTTTGACATCCAGATATGTTTGATAAGTCATCGATGTATATTATCTTTGGAATTGAATTCTTCGCGTATCGTGAAACGCAATTATTCGATTTTAAACTTGATGTGTTAATTAAAATGTGTAAACAGATTGATGTTTCGTACTCAATTTAATTGCGTTGCTTTTTAGGTTTTTTCTCAGAGATGTTTTTTTGTTAAATGGAGCATGCCCCTGATGATATTATTTAAAGTTATTGGCAATATGGTTAAGGTTTAACTGGTTTAAAGTACTTTTTATCCTCCAACTTCCATAAGGTAGTACGAATTCATTGCTTAACTAATAGACATAAAAGATAATTAGTCTGTGAAAGATAGTTATGAGTTTTGAATAGGTTCACCTAGATAACTTTAAAACCGAAATTCCCACGGCAGTACAGCCACAGGGCGTCGCTAGTCTCTAATAAAAAAATACTCTTTTTTACAAGTCCCTAGCAATAATCATCAAATACTGCTAACCCACCGTCTATTCTCTCAATGGTTGCGTAACCGGCGCCAGCGTTTACTGCTTCAGACAATTGTTTTTTTAATTGTTCTGGCACCTTCATTCACCGGGGCATTTACCCTGTACCCAATTACTCCCAATAAAACGCTCCATTCATCGGCAGCCCTGATATAAATGAGGTAATTTGAGGGTTTGGAATAACGCAAGACCTGTCTCAGTGTTGGACAAAGGCCTCTCTCTCATCCTTCCATGATTTTGATGGAATTGTGTTAAAGTAAAATCAAAATTGTCACATGAGCGTACTGGTTATGTATGGTATAAAAAAGAGACATATAGCATATAGAGAAAATATATTTCTTTAAGTCTTAAAAAAAACGATAATCACATCATTGTGAAAAATAGGGAAGATTGCTACGTGCCATCTGTTTATATAAAAATACTCTGAAATATGATACTCGTACAATAAATGCTAAGTATAGGGTTCGCAATTTTTTTCATAATTTTCAAGAGGCGTAATCAACTAATCATTTCTTTTAAAAGTAAAAAATACACAAATAAACCGTTTTAATAATTAAAATGGGTTCACGCCCGCCCAGGAAGACAGTTTCATACATTTGAAGAATGCTTGGCAAAGTTAGCAATGGTACCTCCTACTTACACCCTTAACGCTAAAAACACATAATAAATCTAGCAGAGCATACAATATGACCAGTCGAGCTGCCACCATGAAAGCGCGAAATCTGGCTGAATAAAAAATGGCAACAAATTCATTTATTTATGTGTCAGAACGAGAATGCACAACACAAAAATAAATATGTAACCGACGCCCATTGCTGGGAGATACGCCTTAGAACACCTTTTAGGATCCTTTCGAGCCGGCGCTAGATGATACAAAGGCAACAAAGGGGAAAAAATAAGGAAAAAACACGGGATCTTGGTGATACAAGAGACGGGACTGAGCGGTTTTTAGACCAAGTCTTTTACTGATTTCTGTATTTGAATGTTGCAGATATCAGAAAAGGAAAATGTAATCTATAGTACATATTATTAAACGAGAAAGACATTAAATGCATCAACCTAGTTTTAAATTTAATTTTCAGGAACGAATGGACATAGCGAATTTTTAGTGTTCCTTGTTTGTATTGAAACTCTATACTTATATAAAATCATATAGCTATGGCTACATGTTTCTATACAAAGAGTTCATTTATACACACTTTAAACTATAATACTGAGGTAAGCATGGTTGTAACATATCCTACGATGTACTAAGACTTAAGTCTTGTTGTTTGTATTGGAACTCTATGCATAGGAATATATAGCTATGGCTATGGCGCCTTTATGTTTCTATACAAACAGTTCATTTATACACACTTAGATAAACTATAATACGTGAGCATGGATGTAACATATCCTACTATGTACCAAGACTTAAGTCTTGTCTTGAGAGACACCATTTTTGATAATCGTCTCAAGAAAATCGCTGCACGTCTATGACTTGACCCCACTCTGTCGGGTCTTTTAAGAAAATTTGGATGCACCGGGTGCTAGGTTTTTTTTAGAGATTCACGTGGGAGGTGCGAGGTAATTGCCGAAATTCCTAATTTTTGACAATCAATGGACAGGATATCGCTATTATGATGAACCGAAATGGGACGATGAAGATATTTGACTGTTTGTGAAACGCGTTTATTATGTTTAATATGGGAACGGTTTTTTGCGGCATAATATTATAACAAAAATTTGTAATGTACATAAAAGTGTGTAAATATTTTGTTGTAAATGTATATACTTATGAATAATTAAAGTATGATTTTTAGATTTAAAACATATTTTGCATGTGGTTTGATAGAGTCCCTTAGGATCATAATATCATTAAACACTATTTTCTTTTATGATGAACACAATATGTATACTTATTTTTTTATCACACAACTTTAAGATCATCACATACATACATGCTATCTAAGTATGTATTTAATCATATCAAATATTCGTTTTATTTATTTGTAAAACAGATGCCCTAATAAATTTACTAATTTATAACCTCAAAAACTGTAACTTTTATTCAGGACAAAAAATGTAATAATATTGAAATATTTAATTGCTGCATTCTTTACGGTGTAAAACCTCACACGTAGATGTTTTAATAAATTTCATTCGACATCTCTTTCTAACGTTATTAGTAGTGAAAGAGACAGAATAATAGTTGCATGAGAGCAATCTTCCACGAGATCGTGATGGACACCGAAATGAGATTTACATCTGTATATTGTTGTAGTGATGTAACAATATCTTATCGATACAAATATTATTGTAAATAAATCGAGTTAGTATGACTTTTTTAAATATTTCTCCTGTAGAATAAAGAAAGTATATCTTGATATTAAAATTTCAAGATATTTAACGATGAAAACCGTTTTGATATTTTCATACTAAAGGGTATTCAAATAAAATTGCATATTTGGTATAAAACGATTCTTATAGAGAAAAATCTATGGTGACAATAAATAGCAAATACTAGCTGTTGCCCGCGGCTTCGCCCGCGTAAGTTTCGCTTAGATGAATTTTTTTTTTGTGTTCCAAACTGTAGTAACCTAAAAAACTCCAGTACTCAACATTTCAGCCATTTGGTTATCCCGTGTCCCGCGGGAATATATTAGGTACTCGTAGTACAGTCGCGGTGTTAAAATGAATCAAAAGAGATATTTCATTCAATAAACGATCTTCATCTGCTCGTTATCTACAATTTCCCGTGTACCACCACTCCCACCCCGAGTCCCTCTTTGTTCTATCCCGTGTCCTGTCTATTTACACGTCAGTAGAAAATGCTCATCAGGTTGAAGGACTTTTGCTAAGGCCCCATTTCCATTTATTTTATAGAGTAGCTGACATCTGATGAAGAACTCCAAGAGACATCTTGGAGTTCTTCATCAGATGTTCCATAATCTTCAATTTTTATACGTCAGCAGCAAATGCTCATCACGTTGAACGACTTTTGTTAAGGCACCATTTCCATATTTCTTATAGTTTAACTGTTCTGTTTTGGTTCTTCATCAAGTGTTTCAGTTTTCAAAATCAATTATAGCCTAAATGTTGCCCAGGCTTAATAGCTATACAACAAAAAAAGTTTCATTCAAATCGGTTCAGTACTTTCGCAGATTAGCGTGATCATACATACAGACAGACAGACAGACAGACAAGAAATTCCAAAAATTTTTTTTTGCTTTCTATTATTCTTTGTAATCTATATCTATCCATTTCAGTCAAAAATACTAAATGTACAGATATTTTTACTGTTTTATTATATGTATAGAATAAGGTTCTTAAATTGAAAGAATATTGAAATTTAGGTAATTAGGCAAATTTTCTTACTTCAATTTAACTACTTATCATAAAAGAATATTGATTATTTCAGTAGTTCCAAAATAATTGATAATTTTAATTTAAATCTCACCAACACTAGCAACCATGCCACTTGTTTTATCGATACTCCATAACCGTACCACTTGACTTAACAAAATTCACGTTTTATCGATACTCCAACCAAAATTAGAACGTCACTCAGCCCCGCCTCCAAGAAATAAATAATTTCGTTCCAAAAACCATAATTAAGACCAAAAAGGTGATGCGATTGTCGCCTAATTTGTTAAAATTGTATCCTTTTCAACATTCTTGCGAAAATGAGTAAGCGATTACCACGCTCGTGAGAGGCAGATATTAATAGATGAATATAATTTTTAGGGTTCTGTACTTATAAAGGAACCTCTTTTGAGGTCACTGTGCTAAGTTCTCTGTCTATCGAGACCTTTTTCTCAGGAAAAAAAGAAGTTCAAATTAATACTCGTATCAAATTCGCCAGAAAACAACAACAACAAGAATATTTTTTTTTGTACACACGGATTGCACATGATACATAAAGTAACAAAGACAAATTGATTCTATAAATCTTTGAAATTTAAAAGTCAAATGTTTTTAAGCCCTTACTTTATGCCGCATATTTCTATGCCTGCCAGGTACTAAAACTTATAACTTTGAAACTTTGCTAGAAGCAATGTCTTCTAGTACAAATACAGGTACAAAACAGAATACCGTGCATTTAAAATTACATGAAGAAATGTACGGAACCCTGAGCGTTCGAGGCCGACTCGCAGTCGGCTTCTTTTTTAAATATGAATCATTATTATATTTTTTGTCGGATGGCTCTATTAGGGTCCCCCATACCTTCTTAGTGGGAGGCGTAATGATTTGTTGAATTAGATGCTAACAAATTTTTCATAGGTTAGCTGAATGATATTTTTTAATTGCTTTTAGAGGCTTTTGTGCTGTCTATCGCTACTAGAATGGAATTTTTAAGCAACAATATTTATGCCATAAGCAAATTCACAGGATGGAATGAATGTTTATGAGTGAGAAAGTACATACATACATATTATCACGCCTTTTTCCCGTGGGGGTAGGCAGAGACTAGCGATTTCCACCTGCTACGATCCTTACAGATCTCTCTTGCTTCCTCTACACTCATCACTATCTTCATACATGCTCTCCGGTTATGGGTGCTCCTAATATCATAAGTGAGAAAGTGTGATTGTTTTACTCAATCTCGCAAAATCTACTGGACGGATTTTGATGAAATTTTGTACTCTAGTAGAATATAACTTAGAATAGAACATAAGATACTTTTTATCTCGAAAATTCCATGGAAGCGGGGCCACGGGGCACAGCTAGTTATGTACAGTCAAGCGTCATAAGTGAAGTCATACCTCGAAGACCTTATTGCCTAACCTTAATGATCATAATGCCTTGTAGATTCTGAGTGCACTTTTGACTCTTGACTGTACATAACCTATGCGATAACATGTAGTCATTTAGTTTATCTCATTAACTGCCTTCCTAGAATACGAACGAGGCATGGCAGGACAAGTACAACGTCAGGTATCTCCAGAAATTCCCAGATACCGGTAACGGTACTCGTTATCTGATAACAAATTGTTTGCATTGGAACCAGGCGGCGCCTTTGTGTCATTACACCCACAATAGGAAGTTAGGCAACAATAGTTATCACTTTCGCTACAATACTTAAAAATAGAGTGATTTTTCTAGAAACGTTTATATTGGTTGTATTTCTTTTAGCTTGCAATGAATACCCTCTCTCTTTCTTATAACTTAAGTTATAAGAGTCGCTGGATGAGTTAGGGAAGAGTTAGGTCGCGGGATGCGCATGGATGCGGGCAGCGCAGGACCGGTTTTTGTGGAAATCCTTGGGGGAGGCCTTTGTCCAGCAGTGGACGTCTATTGCCTGAGAGAGAGAAGTTATAGAGAGAAAGAGGGCAATCAAATACTCCAATTTAGTTTAAGTTTGAAATCTTTACTCTATTTTTCATACAAACTCTTATTGTGCTATGCATTTTGTAGGTATCGAAGTCACCATTTCAATTTGAGACTCCTAAATGCCTTCTATGTAGGGCCCTGTCTATGATAGGGTCTGTACAGAAGCAGAGTCCATAAAACATACTGTATGTTATTGCGACACGGTGGCTATAGATGGGTAAGTACCCGGATTAACACCCGATTAAGGCTAAAACTCAGTTAACTTCAATAAATGAACTGAAATAGGTGTTAACTGGGTTAAAACCCGGTTGGTCACCCATCTCAAACGGTGGCCAATAACTGGCGCTCTTATTATCAGCAAATTTCTGGAGTTACAGGCATTTTTCTGCATCATGCAGTCTTTGTCAGTTTTGACGACCACTATCTGCTTCCATTGGAGTAATACGTTGCTAGGAAACCTGCATTATTCAGTAAGTAATACGGCTTTTGACGGTATATAAAGTCATGTCACATAAAAATCAATCAAAATCAAAAATTATTTATTGAAACTTGGCCTTCAAAAAAGGCTCTTTTTCACGTCAAAGACTTATTTCATAATCATAGTATATTATGTCTCAAAGCTACAAACTACTAGCTACTAGCATATCGGAACGACCACTGCTGAGAAGAAATGCCGAAAGAAACTCATGAAACATTCTTGACACTTGAGATTTGAATCAACCATAACACTGGTGTCTTTTATATTACTAAAGTATTTGTATCTATAAATGATTTCCACAGATCAGCAAGCACCCGTTCCCGAGCTGACGCATCTGATGGATAATTACGGTTATTTATTATCATAAAAGCGAACGATTTATTATACTATAATTTAGATTGGTTTGACCTAGACATGTTCTAGACAAATATGGGACTGCCCACCCCGGAGGGCATGAGAGGAATGCTGCTAACCACACGCAAACATACAATTAGGCTAATTACTGTGTATGTCAAGGTCAAAACATCAGGATTTGATCGTCAGTTTAGTGTTAAAACGTATCTTAGAATATATTTATCTTTCTACAGAATAAAAAGAATTTTATAAGAATAATGTCATTGTTGTATCTGTGAAATTGGGTCAGCTGGTAAATTCCTGAATAACTGAACAGATTTCACAGGTAAAACTAATACATTACAACAAACAATCAACAAACATTACAATATACAATCTGTCGCTGGTTGACTGGAAGAGATCCCTTCATGGGATAAGTCCGCCTTTGTATATTTATATCCTTAGTACAATAAAGATACTACAAACAAACACACATTATTAATATTTTTTAAATTTCATTAGTCTTGTTATTAGCATAGTTTAAATGTAATCGTACTTAATACTAGTAGATGTTATTTAGCTGTAAGACCCCCGAAAAACAAAGAAATAGATAAATAAATAACTACAATACATTATGATACTGGCATAGAAAAAAAGAAGAAACAACAAAAAAGAAATACATTCAAGTGGTCAGCGCCTGTAAACCTCAAATTTAAAATGTAATGATTCAACATGCCATGACGTATCACACGTCCAGAGTTCCAGAGCAACATTTTAGCGCGTCATATAAATATTGAAATGAGTACCCCGGGCGTTTGCCGTTCATAAAACAATATATTTGATGTTTTTAAACTGCAGTCATTATACATTCATTATACTGATGCATCAAGTCGATCTACGTATTTTGATGCTGATAAAAATATATCGATCGACTTGATTTTGAAAACTATGTTAATATTTACAGGCATTTAGGTTTTCATTTCAAATCCCTTCCCATGTCAATCAAATCTAGCGACGAGTAAATAGTTTGTTCACGTGTATATAACAACCAAATACCGACTATAAGACTCATTATTACAACAAAAAGCGGCGTGGCGCTCGCTCCCAAAAAATTATATATTATTCGTCAATGGAAGCTATCTACTTTTTATTTATTTCAACTTGAAAATCAAAGATTCACACGCTCAAAGTGAGACCTGTCATGGCCGCCACTTTTATTTAAACGCACACTATTATCCTTCAGCCATTATTAGGATGGACTCCAAACCGATTGATAGCTATGATAAAAATCTACTGTGAAGTTATTTTGACTTGTCAAAGTCATGACATCTCAATATTGGCGCCACTTTTTTTAAGTAAATTTTAAATATAGTGTTCGCTATTTTCTGCTTACTCCATGGAAAAAAGGCGTGATAATATGTATGTAAATATAGTGGCATAGCTTCGAAGCCAAATTAAGAAATTATATTTAAAAAATAGAATAAGTATGTTAGAATACAATTTACGAGCGTGCCGTAAAATTTGCGGTTAAAATAATCGTTATTAGCAAACTTTGAATAATGAATGAAGGTAGAATTGAATTTTAAATGTGTCTTGACATATTTTTATCCTGTGTTACTGGCCACACGCATAATCAATGTCTCCTAATTTTGGTTTCGGTTGCAGATAAAATCAAAATTTATGTTAATATCGGTGGCGAAGGGTTTATAGGATTGAGCTTAATGAATTTCGGTAATGGGAAATACCGCAAAGATATGTGTCGATTCTGGGTGGTACATGGAATTAGGATTTAATAGGTTGCTCTACGCATGACGCACAACTATTAATAAAATTAAGACACATCTTAGAAATTCAAATAGTCATTAATTTAGTGGATATTTCTATGTTGGCAAATTTTTACATAATTTATCAATCTTTGCTGACCTATTTTTAAATATGTTTTACTAGCTGGTCCCCAGGGTGCCCAGCTGGCGGTAGACCTCATTGTATGAGGAAAATCGTGAGTAGTATTTTATATTTCACTATCAAGTCCCGTGGGAATTTCAGGAAATCCTCTCTTAGTACTTCTCTACCCTCCCTAAGGAACCTACATGCCAAATTTCAGCTTTCTACGCCCAGTAGTTTTGGCTGTGCGTTGTCTGTCAGTCAGTAACGGAAGAATTTTATATACCTTATAAATTACATACTAACTAAAAATTCTAAAAAGCATATTGTTTACGTTATTTTTCTATTTGTTCTGTAGTAGTAATCAATGTTCAATTAATAATGATTAATCAAAAAGAGGTATAGATCTAATCCAAAAATCTGCGATTCTAAAAACAAAATGCTCTCACAGTCTTACACCTTTTTTCAAATCAAAACCCGGGAGTGTTATTAGCGCACCTTTTGTGCCCATCAAAGGGGCCGTGAGGGAATCGTCACAGGAGGGCCTGGAGGGGGGAGGAGGGGAGGGGGCAGGAGGGCAGCATGGAGTAATTGATCCGTCAAGCACTCGCCAGAGGGCAGACCACACCGGCAACGTGTGTCTTAAACACGTTGTTTTGCGATCCTCCATCTGGCGTAGATGTAGGGAAATGTAGACATGATTTTTGCTTAGATCCATGTATTAATAGTATAAAAATCGTAAGTCTCAGGGGTAAGATTAGGGGAATAGTGAAAACTTAAAAAAAAAAGAGGAGATGGAATCATATATCTATTTAATTGACGACCTCCTTGGCGCAGTGGTAAAGACCTTGCCTCTGAACCTGTGGGTTCCGTGTTCGATCCCCGGTCGGGTCAAAATGGAAAATTATCTTTTTCAGATCTGGTGTTACATATTTATTGTTTATCTTTACATGTATTTGTTACAACATATAGTATTGTTGAGTTAATATCCCATAACACAAGTCTCGAACTTACTTTGTAGCTATCTCAATCTGTGTGATTTGTCCGTTTATAAAAAAATAAATAAATAAATAATTAATAACTGCTATGCGTAGCCTGTGGTGTGGCCCTGTAGCCTGTGGTGTGGCCCTAGAATAGCACCAACCCATCTCTTCCCGTGGGTGTCGTAAGAGGCGACTAAGGGATTTAAAACACCGGAGGATGGGCAGCAGCATCTTTCCGCGTACTATGACATCACACTGCGATCGCCAACCCGCCTGCCAAGCGTGGCGATTACGGCAAAACCCCCCATGGATAAAATCCTTGGGGGAGGCCTTTGTCCAGCAGTGGACGTCTTTAGGCTGAGAGAAGAAGAAGATGCGATGAATCCAGTAATTTTCCATATACTTTCACATAGAGCGGTTGGAAGCCGTCTGCGTCCAATGTCTTCCTGCATCTTTGACGTTTTATAATACAACATATCGTACAACTTGTATGTACGTACAGTCGGAGGCAGATAAAACTGATCCCCTTAACTTACAGATCCTATCTTTGGAGGGCCAGGTTTCTATCCTTGACTGTACGCTGCGGTTGTGGTCACAACTTGTAGTATAATAAAATTAAATTTGGACTTTTTTATTATTTTCAAGAGTTGTGTGTTGTAGTACTTTCGAATGAAGCTTTCATTCTTTCATTCAACTTCAGAACCTGCAGCAACACCGCTCTGTCTCCTGCCTGTCGTTTTGTGTTGAGCTACGTCGATGATGTTCGTTCTTCTACGAATTTCCTTATTTCTATGCCAACACGCAAATACACCAAGAAAAACACTATTGCGTTGGCTTACTTTTCTAAAGATTTAAAAAATCCAGACATGTCTATTTCGTAATTAACTCTATCTCAACACCGCAACATTTATTGCGTATTGTTCATTGAAAGTATTTCATCACCTGCGCTATTCACATCATCGTTACATATATATACTATACTGTCAGTCTGTCCATATTCCATAGATTTCTTGTTTTTGATTTTATCTTTCCTTGCAAAAGCTCAAAGGTTTATATCTCTTCTATGCATATTTGAGCTGAGAGACCAATAATTTATATTATTCAAAAAAGTAATAAAATTGTTTTAAATATTTACTCCATTCAATTGACTTATAATAAGAGTTATAAAATGACCATAAAACGCAGAATCAGGCTGTCTTATCATTAACTGAACGTTAATGTATATTCGTGAAGTTGTAAAGTTGGTCAATGTTTTGAAATCTGGTAGTCACAGAATAATTTAAATTCTGATAACCATTTTACGACATCCCAATGTACTTATTTGTAGCATATAATAAACTGGCGTGGGGAAGAATTAAATTTAAATTGTTTATGAAAATATCGTTTTGTTTTATTTGCTACATGCTGTAAAATTTTCATTTATTTTGCAAATCATTAAATTTTGCGTTTGCATAATTTGATCAATGCAATTTACCGCACACATAGTTCTGGTCAGGCCCACCCATTCGGCTTAAGAAAGAGATACTCTGCTATTAGTAAAGCGTCGTCTCTCTCATACGAAGCATGATTGGAGGACTATTGACAAACTAACGATAAAACGACATATAGGTGACAGGGATGTCGCTATATAAAGCTATATACCAGCTACAGCTATCTCTTTCTAAAAAGTATACACCCGAGTACAATCAACATCACATCACCCTACGGTGTTGATAGCACATTCTTTGCTATCAATTGTTACATAATGTTGAGGGTTACCTACTAAAGTCTAAGCAAAGAAAATATGCCCAGGATACAGCTCGGAAACCGCTTGTTTGTGTGGTGCCTCTCTCCAAACTATGGCACATTCATTATCTTGCCCTACGTGCTACTACCTGCACGCTAAAAGACGTGTATGACGTCATAGATAATAAATACTGCATCAGTGGCGTCATATTCGTCTTCACAAATTGATCTTCCGAGTCGACATGCTAAGAAGAAGAATACCTTCTGTCATTTTAGACATCTGCCTGCAGCAGCATATGCGTTGATATCGGAGGATATTACATACGAGTCGATAACTTTGTAATATCACTAACATGTGACTTTGTTCCCATGGAAATTTAGGGAAATCCTCTCTTAGTGCTCTCCTACACTCCCTAAGGAACCTACATGCCAAATTTTAGCTTCCGATGCCCTATAGTATTGGCTATGCGTTGTCTGTCAATAATTCAATAACGGAAGAATTTTATACTCATTTAAGCAACATGCATATGAAGGTTTGGTTTTGGGATCTGTCTGGCATAAAACTTCATTTTCATATTAGTGACACGTAAAAATCAAAACTAATTTGATCACCTGCTTTTGCTTGTGCGTTGTCTGTCAGTCACAGTTACGAAAGAATTTTATGTATATTGATAATGATAATAATGTGTAGGCAGTAAGGGTAAAACTATTCAAAAAATTGAACTAATTTATCGAGAAAACTTAGACTCAAATAGACAGACGTATACATCATCACATTATCTCAAGCGCCACTGATATCCTTTGTGCTGTTCTCGGTAAACTGTCATACACACCCCACGTTCAAGGATAACAAATAAATACACAATTAGAAAAGATTACGAGTACAAAAGTTCTGTGGATAATCCTTTGTTTGGCCTAATAAAACAGAATGGAGTAAATGAGATTTTAAAATATTTGTTTTTGAATAGCGCAAGTTCTGAGAAGAGCCGTCCGGAGTCCATCATATGTCTAAACATGTACATTTAAACTTTCTTTAAAGAAAGGATGAATATAGATAAGATTGGGACAAGTGCGAACTTGCAAGCCCACAGGTGGGCTTGAAAGGTAGCCAGTTTTATGACCCTTTACCTTTGGTAGTAAAATAACTGTATCGGCATTTTGACCATTATCTGCTGGCACCACAGCAATAAAATAATAGGGTTTTGCCATTGGGTATTTTCTGTAGCATTCTAGAAAGTTTTTTTTGAGAAATGAGGTTTGTCGAGCTAGTGTGAGTCATTTGTTTTTTTTAATCCTGTATTTTTCCTATATGAGAGATTTTAAAATTCTGAATATGGCGATAACGATAAGATTTCAAAAGAAACCACAGTGCTAGCCTTGGCTATTCCAGCTGAAAATAGACGTAAGTCTGTGTATAATAAAAAAAAATTAAAATATATGACTATGAATATCCTAATTCCTCATTAAAATCGCGCGTGCAAAACAAAACAATCAACAAAAAATAATCTCAATAATAAAAAATCAACAACAGAAACAAAACGAAAAAGACAGTCAGTTGTAGTAAAGATATCATGTTTGAAAATATTTTAATTTAAGATGAACAAATTAAACGCAGACGGATCATTGAGTAGTTTTTATTGACCGGCCCGACTCGCTTTTTGGGCCTGTGAGTAACCCGTGATATTAAAAAGCTATTAGATTATATGATACGATGCATCATTCAAGGCTCTGATTTTATCGCGCTTAAATGCCTACAAAAATGTCGACGTCTCTATAGCTTTAGCGTTCCGTTTGGATAAAAATATATTAGTTTACTTACATTAGATTTCATTAGGAGGCCGTTGTCCAGCAGTGGATGTCTTTAGGCTGAGAGAGAGAGAGAGAGAGATTTTATTGGGTTTCTTTATTTATGAATTCACAGTGTTACAAAGTTAACTTAGGTCTTCTTCTTCTTCTTTCATTTAAGAGCCGCGCTCACGCCATACTTCTCTGTTCTCGGCTTTACGTTTAAGGTCTTGATACGACACGACGCACGCCTGTCTTCTCTTTAAGTTGGCTTACATAACTTTTTCTCGGTCTCCCTGAACCTCTTCTTCCATTTAACTTTCCTTCAATTATATTTTTAAATAGGTCATCGTGTCGTATCAAGTGGCCGATCATTCTCCCTCTCCTATTCTCAATTTCCTTGAGTAGACTCCTCTTTTCATTTACAATCTTCAGCACTTCCTCGTTAGTTTTCCTTTCTATCCAACTGATTTTCTCCATCCTTCTCCAGCACCACATCTCAAACGCTTCTAATCTATTGGTATCCTCTTTCGTGAGTGTCCACGTTTTGCATCCGTATAATGCTATGCTCCAGATATAGGTCTTAATTAAGCGGTTTCTGAAAACGTTAACTTAGGTATATAGGTACTAAAAAATACATTTTAAGTAAGGCCAATTAACGAATTCACTAGTAAATCAGAACGTAGCGATTAAAAAACCGAGACAAGTGGTACGTATACAGCCCAAAAGGATGTTCCATAACGCGTAGACGTCTAAGTGCTGCATTATACTTATGAATTTTACAATAATATTGAGATTTATTTATATTAGCCAGTCCAGTTACCGTATCACATACATAACTAAACGATATAGACATACCTACATGTACACAAATACATTCGATAAACTCGCAGCAAGCTCCTTTATCTGAGTTTGATAAAAAAATACCTATACATATTAGGTCTCTCTGTTTTAGCTAAAAATATTGTTTTTTTTTTCTAATTTTCATTATGTGACATACAAGTTATGTATGCATAGTAATTGGTATGTTAGGTTATCTTAACTTTTATAATGTCTTTACCTAACAACTGTATTGTGTACTAAAAAAAGTGTCTTTTTAAATAAATCAATGAATGCATACTTAAATTATCTCTATTTTCATAAAAAGCAAAAAGTAGTGCATACACAATTGAGGAAAGAAATATTCCACAGGTGTTCACCACCAAGGTCAGAAAACAAAAGCTTCGAAATTGCACCAAAAGCTTATGAAAGCGAACGCACAATTCGCTTTCTTCAAAAGATAACATTATCGCAAAATACTTTCAAAAATCAAAGACATACGGAACCTAAATTGTAAAAAGAACCAGTTTTTTCTTTTTTCGCAACGGAAAACAATGTATCTGGCTATTAGGATGAATGGAATGATGCGAAATGAATTCGGCGTTCTTTGTTTATGTGCGAGCTTTGAGCTTTAGAACTCTCACGGTTCCGCCGCGACCGCCCTGGTGGAGGCCGCAATGTCTATTGTGGTTCGGGATATGATATGTCTAACATACCATTGGCTTTGCTGACGTTGAAACAAATAATATGCGATATTTATAGCCAAGAGGATATCCTTTCAATACGTAATTAAAATGGTTAAAAATTTGAAGATTTCGATTTTGAAGTTTGCTATGTCTTTTTAACGGGAGTTAAAAAGACAATGTGAAGAAAATGTGACAGTCAACGAGAAAAGGTACATTATGGGCGTTTGCACTTACGTCATTGTGCTTATAATAAGCTAAGAAAACTTGTACGATTTGTATCTGCCAATGACCATAAGGTATCTATTCCTGTGGATTGACACAAATATCAATCTAGCTAGGGCATCTTTATAGAAAACACTATCAGAGGAAAAATTATTGATTTTGAAAAAAAAATGATTTTTCTGTTGCTAATCCAAGGTTGAAAAAGAGATGTTAAATTTCTCTAAACACAACATTTTGAGTGCTTTACAAGATTTTATTTTACTCAGTCTTATTCTCTGTCATTAAAGTTCCTATTTAGTTGCTTTTTCTGAAATTATACTTACTAAATATATCCAGCAACCAGAGTTCTCATCATTAGAGAAAGGATTCCAATTTATTATTTCTATTATCTGTGCCCAGACTCCAAAAAGGGCCAGACCATGAGAAATCATAACAAAATAGTTACCGAAGCCACAACCCATGAAATAAACGGGGGATTAACAGAAGATGACGTTTGTATTTTAAAATGCATCGTCATAGACAAATCATAAGAAGTGTTGAATTTGGCGGGCCGCTGAGAATTCCACGCAGTAGAAGAAGGCTACTTCGGTTGACATCACCATAAAGAAGGGGCGGATAGAGCCTTTTTTCACAGCCTCTTTGGGAGGCGACCACCTTGGCTTGCCTATTCGTAAACATAATAAAACCTTAATATTTATTCTCACTCGAAGCAATAAAGATACAATGAGAATGTAAAAGATTGACTATTCAATATTCGTGTTGTAAAAATTGAAAAGTAGACTTTATTTTTGGTAGGAGAAAGTTGAATTTTCCTTGTAGCTTTCTAGGTTAGTGAGGCGATCGGTACAGTTTATGGAACTTATTTGTAAAGATGCGCATTGTCTTAGTAATATTTGCGTTGAGATAAGCGTAGGGATGGGAAAGTGTTCGGCTTCAAACGATCTTTTGTTTGTTTGTTTTACCCGGTGAGTTGTTTATCCGTTTGAACAATTTAGTGTTTTGAATAATTTTGAAGGATGTTCGAATAGTTAAATGTGTGCAAACTAAGTTTTCTGGAAGGTCCTGGTAAGTATCACATCATAAAACACCTGCAAACGTGATATTTGAAAAAAACGCAAATTTCGAAAACGATGAGGTTATTTCTGTCTCATGCTTAACCGCTTCTTTTCAACTGTCATTTTGTGTCATAGTTTGAACATATCGTATCTTTCTTATATTCAGTAAAATATCTACTTTTTGAGCATAGCAATGTAATAAACAGCGCGTTACTTTTACTTAACTTAGTTCTTGTTACGATTTATGCAAACAAGAATATTCCGAAAAAGTAATTTATGAAGTTAGCATACCTCCGTTTTATCCCGGAATTTTATAAGATTTCTTTAAAAAAATAACTAAAAATAACTTATTCAAAATTTATATAAGCTGTGACGAAATTGACGCATGCATATCAGCGGGCAACGGCTAGATAAACAGTAAATATATACTCAAAAATCTACATCTAATACTCTTATTATTTTAATAAAGTATTGCAAACACCTTTCCAACTCATAAGAATGCATCTCCAGGTGGCACGCTCTGCAAAGCGCAACATTCACCGAACGAGCATAAAAAACCATTAAATATCCAAAATATCCATTGGAAACAATAATCTTTTATAATTTAACTCATTATTAGCCACCGTTACTGTTAAACGCCATTGTTAATTACCAACGAAAATAAGTCAAGCGTGAAAAGCTGCACACTTCAGAAATTTAACTTCAAAATAAGATTCAAATGACACAGTTCTAAAGTTTAATTTGCATCAACAGGAAATTCATTTTGAACTGTTGGTAATGAGTCTTTTTTAATTTTCACTAGTGTAAATTTCACGGTGCCCATTGTGGAGCGACTCCTGTTTCAGTGAATGAATTTCGTGTTTATTTTGAGCGATTTGCGACTTTAAAACTTTTGTAATAAAGGTAGTGTTAATAATTAAAATTGATTGAGAGTGCAGCCTTTAATTTATGATGTGGTATTGGCATTTTAGCAGTAGTCAGGAATGCCATTGAGGGTGACAATGCGTACGTATTTAGTAGGCTCTTGTCCTCAAATGCATCAGATGCAATAAATTTTGTCAGCGCGTAACGGTTGATTGTGTAAGAAAAATTAGTTATTTGTAAGAATAATGACTTGTATTTTGTTTTCAAATGTTTGTTTTAGACAGTTCGTTTGTTAAGATTTATAAAAAGATGAAGAACTTCAAATTATTCAAGTTTGTCTCGAGTCGCAACCACGTGCTTTGGACAAGTTAAGGATCGTTTAAGGTTACCAAAATGCAGTTATCAAAATATATCTACATAGAGGTGATAAAAATTCCGTCAGTACTACATACTTGTCGGGTGACCAGTTTTATTACTAACTTGCTTTTGCTCGCGGCCCCGCCCGCGTGAATTTCCCACGGGAATAGTATTTTTTCCCGGGGTGAAAGGTACCCTATGTCCTACCCAGTACTTCCAATTAGGTATGTGTATTCGAAATTCCAGGAGGATTGGTTCAGTAGATAAAGCGTTTGAGGTAACGAACAAATAAACATAAAAATAACAAACAAAATCACATTCGCTTTCATTATATTAGTTAGGATCGAGCAGCTTCAACCCACTCTGCATGCGATATAGTTTCTGGAATTATCTAAAAAAGTATATAAAAATGGACGCAACGATTGACATAATCGACGCAGACCCAAAACTGCTGGACATAGAAAATTCATACAGGGTTATTTTGAAACCATTGGCCAAATTTACGCTGCAGATTAAGTTGATGAGATTGAGCAAATTTCTAAAAAAATCTATGTCAAAAATAAAAAAAAATTTTTGCTTCCCATACAAATTGGTCGATCAGCTGATGGGACTTAGTATGGAAAGTTGAAATTTTATGTTATTCTTTTACTATAAATTTCTTTCGGACGTAGTTGTATTCCAAGTACTGAGCATATTGTAAAAATTTGGCCAGTAGTTACAAAATAACCCTGTATAAAAGTAGCATCGGTGAACACTAAGGAAGGAATTTTGAAAATGGGGTAAGAGGTAAAAGGGATGGACGCAAAAAATCTAGTCTCTTGTAAAGGAATGTCAAATAGACATCAGTTTCCAATAACACAATCGGTTTTAAAAATAGGCCACACCTTTTACATCATAACTTAAGCGGACCCTCAGCGTAGAAACATCTGCCTATTAGAAGTGCAGCCAATAATACAAGAACATTCAATTAGCCGTGACACGTGGCAGTCCACATGTGGGGTGGACACGTGCTGTTTTTTATGAGTTTGTCTGTAACTGAAGGTCGGGAGAACTTTGTAAAATTGGACCTTATAGGGATAGATTTCTTGCATTATCTATTATTAATCCTTTAACGACGAGGCCGCATCAGGCATTGCGTTCATTGGTAAATAATTGTTATCTAAATCGCCGAGATTGAAGGATTTAGTATTATACAAACTATTATATATCGATATTGTATTTATTAACCCTAGTTCTACGCCATACCTGCTGATCTATGTTCTACAAGTCCTACCTATCGGTTGCCTGTAAGAAATTGCTGTATCGATAAGGCCGCCATTGTACACTAGCCATTATATTATAATAACCATGATAATATTGTATTCCTGTGTATATTCATGGTGCAATAAAGAGTTATCTTTCTATCACACTTACATATTTTTAAATTTTAATCTTTCTGGCCATATAGAACTATTCGAACCCAGAATCCACGCAGACTCGAGTGTCTGGCTGGGTATCAAATACAGATTACCTACACTGTAAATATTATTTGAAGTTGGCAAAAAAAAAGATGGTTATTGGATGCTATTAATAAAAATAAAAAAATACTTATGACGATTTATAAAATAATATATATCTGTCTAGGCTACTACAGATTCTCCCACTTTACTTACTTAAATTATTTTCTGTATAATGAAAATGACAGTCAAGTCTATATAGTCCGCGAGGCCTAAGCTGAGCTTTGCATTTGTGTAAGTGATTCCGAATAGTAAGTGCGCAGCAGATTACGCAGGACAAGTGACATCTCACACATCACGCTGGTTGTCGAAACACTGCCTTTTTACACTAACTGTGTGCACTCGCACAAATGCAAAGCTAAGCTTAGGCCTCGCGGACTGTACCACAGATAAAGCAAGCGTCCATAGATTCTATAATAAAACGATCCCGTTGATGTCTTTACAACTAGAGTGGACTTCGTAGCAAGAACTCGTAGCAGATTCGTAGCCCTAGCATAAACTAACAGGTTTGAGAGATTTAAGGCAATAAACATAGTCATTTTATCGTATAAACATCCACTAATTACGCGGATACACAACTGTCGTCATAAACAATGTCAACAAGATCAAAACCTAATTAAAACTGAATTAAGCTAATCGATAAAATATCGATTAATTTATTTAAAAAAAGATCATCGATAACAGTAGTAGCAGCAATTAAAAAATACAGTAACATGATCGTTTAATGAAACAGGAAATTGAATTGAAAAAGGAATTCCGTAGAGTTGTAAAAGTTTAGAGGCGACAGTGCGTGGGCGCACCGCTAGAGAGCACGTGGTCTGTGGCGAGGCGCGCGCGCAGGGTCGCTGCGCGCTCATTGGCTGCCGCTGCCCCTCCCACTCCGACGCTCCATGCGAACTGCTGAGTCATACCCTGTACCAGGAATTAAATCAATATACGCTAACGTTACGCTGTCCTTGTCCCGCATTTTAAAATGATTAAAAAATTAAATTGTATGTTAACAAATGGGTATATAGATTTTTTTTTAATTATTTTTGTTAAAGTTTAAGTTGTGTAAATGTAGGTAATTAATAATAATAATATAAATATTCTCAATTATTTAAATATGAGTACCTAAATCTTTTTATATTTAATTTTACAATTTTTTTTTTATTTTTTTATTTAACCTATATTGTCCCACTGCTGGGCAAAGGTCTCCCCCACTTGCTTCCACCTATCCCTGTGTAAGGAAAAGATGGCGCGACGACCTTGATGCTTTCCAGCCGTATTGGTCGAACGTCGCTAATTTTACAATAAAGAAATAAATTATTTCATAGTAATTATTACAATACGAATAGTTTATGTACCTATTATAGGTACATTCAATATTTTATGTTATACAATAGTATTATACTAATTACAGTACCAGTAACACAATAAGCAATTAGCCCGTCGAACATTAACAGTTTATTCCCACACTTAAGTACTCCAATCCTCTAAATCCAACAACAGTGAAAAACAAGCGAAACCGAAATCATAATCCATTATCTAACATTGCATAACTCCAACCTAATGACCTAAACACGGCACAGATTAAAAAAAATACAGTGAGACCAATCGGGCGTTATGCCAGGTAAGGCCTCCCACTATACGGGGCTCCGCCTTGGTAATCCGGCGCCCGAGTCAGACGGTACTGTGCTTCGAACGAGCACTCATGTAAGGACCGCGGCACCGCCCAATAATGAAGTGCGTGTGGTTGTTTGTGCTCACAGTTCTGTGGTTGAGGTGTGAGGCCGTTGGGAACAAGCCCAGGAGAGGGCGCGGGAGTATGTGGTGGTAAGTTTTTACTTTTTGAGGTTATGTTTGGTATTAGTCGCTGTAGCCTGTTTTTTAATTATTGACCTCTTATAAAAATGTAATGCTTTATCTCTTATTTAAATTGTAAGAATTATTTAATTATTTTTTTTTGTAATTTGGGTCAATTTTTTGTTATATCGGAAGTCCTTTTTTTGAAAAATTATCCACTAATTATGTGCGAAAAATAGTGTCTTTATTATTAAATTTACAACTTTAAATATTACGACAATTTGACTCACAATATATACAAGAATCTTTTCATGTATAAATATTTTTGAAAGCAAGTGTAAATCGGTGTCAAAAATAACAAAATTGTTGCTTAAAAACAAATGGGAAATCCCCTTTAAAAAGTCTGTGAATGCATAAACTTCCGCATTATAACATAAACACAAAACATAGTATCATTATGTTGCACATGTTTTCACATCGTATGAATAATTAACATATCATTATTAAAGGTATAAACACACTTGCGCGAAAATGATAAATGCAGCTTAAATAGCAAAACGGGCACTTAACATTTATGATAGTGGGAACTATGAAGTGAGGCCTCGTTTAGCAAATCAAAACCGTGATTTATTGAGTAATTAGTTTGTAATGTGTAAGTACTCAATTTTGATTACTGTGTTAAAAGGTCTATAAAAAGTTAAGTACTTATAAACGCTCAAATGTTTGTTAATAATGAACAATTAATCAATTAAAATATCGTTTAAGTTTTTAACTGCTTTAAAAACTTTAAAAGTTAAAATAAATCGAGATCAATATGAATAAATGACAAAAATAAAACCATTTCTACACTAGCTTGCTTTGTCACTGTAGACTTTGACTGACAGAAGTATTATGTTATATTTGTATTCACTATCACACTGCTCCCGGTATGCGCACGACCTAATCCCTAACGTAGACTGTTAAATCTATTAGAACTATTTTAAATAAATCTAATTCATATGGAAAAGATAATTCGAAATTAATTCTCTTGTCAATTTTAGCTAATTAATTGTTTAAAACTGTATTTTGATAAATTTAGATAACATTTGAAATGTCAGTTAATTAAAATTATTAATTATTTATTAATTTGTTCAGTAATATTAAGCAAAAACAAATTATGGCCAATTACTGTGTACCTACATTAGAATTATCATAAATTATAATTAATTTACCATTTAGCAACTTAAAGTTCAATGCATTTTAATTAATTGTACTTACTGTTATAATTTTAGTACTTTCCTTTTAGACCGATTTCGATTTTTTTAAAGCATAGTATTTAACATTTTATTAACTAAGTATTTAAAACATGCGTTTCCGAAATATAGAATATTGTAATTTGTTCTACCAAAAAATTGTTTCATGTGATTTTAATTTACAAACATATTCCGACGGAATTTTTTTTTGATATAAAGTATAACGACACGAATTTTTAAACTTTCTAGAAATCATCTGGCTGGACAAAAAGACCGTCGGACATTTAAGGATGATAATAAAAAATAACGCTAATTACTCCAAGAGCTTCTAATCATATAGTTTTAATCATAATAAAAGTACTTCAACGAGTATATGCCTATTCTAACCATTACTAAAATCTTCACAATGTTATCGTTCCTCTTGAGAAGTGACTGACGGCAGACACTGGCGCGTGCGCTTTGCATTACACAAATAGTCTCATTTTGTATAGTTTTTAATTAGAACTAGTTTTTGCCCGCGGCTCGCCCGCATGAATTTACCACGGGAACAGTGATTTTTCCCGGGATGAAAGGTACCCTATGTCCTTCTCAGTACTTCTAACTATGTGTATGCAAAATTTCAGGAAGATTAGTTAATTGCATAAAGCGTGAAGAGGTAAGAAACAAACAAACAAACTTACTTTCGCGCTAAAATAATACGTAATTTTTCAAAAACTCTAGCATTTATGTATCTATGCTACAAGCTAAGGCCTCTCAAACTTCTTAACAGATTATGATGCGGTTTTTCATATCATACAGATCATTCCTTGTAGTCTTTCTTATGTGTTGCCGTATAAATAATTATATTATAATTTTTTAAGCTACAAACTACTGGCATATAAAATGTAGAACATAAATTATAAAAACACTAATCTTTCAAATCCATGCATACTAATATTATAAATGCAAAGTCTGTCTGTTACGCTCTCACGGCGAAACCACTGAACCGATTTTAATGAAATTTAGTATGAATAGAGTTAAATACCCGTGGTCAAACATAAGCTATTTTTTTCCCAAAAATCAACCCACAAGGGGCTGAAATAGGGGGTCAAACTTTGTATGAAAAACTCATAGTTATGCCTTGGGCGGAGCCGCGGAGAAACAGCTAGTGTTAAATATAGTAGATACCTAGCCTGTAATAAATAACTTTAGATCGTTGTATTGATAAAACTATTTATGTATTTTCACATTCATTCGTTAATAAATGACGCGTCTGTTTGTTTGTTCTTACTTACTACTGTAACCATTTTTACAACATTTATTTACTCAAATGCGAATGAAATGGGTACATATAACGTCATTAGTTCGTGTTGTTTGATAATATTGTGTTAATGTATTATATCTAACAAATTAGGTGCTAAATTTTGACATAGGTGCGTACTAAATATAGTATTGAAAATAGTTACGTATGCGATGTTGAATTTAACAACTTTTTGGTAGTCAGTGAGATATTCATACTATAATAAAAACACTGGTATCATCATCATTCAGCCGCAGGGAAATAATATCTTATTAATTAGTAATTAAATTACAGAATGCATAGGTACTACTTAACTGACTTTAAATCAATTACAAAAGCCATGCAATAACAACGATTAATTAATTACATATCTGTTCTATACCTAAAAATGTTTTCCTAACTGATAGCTAAGAATACTCTCCAAATCACCTTTCAAACAATAAAAACTAAATCAAAATTGTTGCATACACTAACTATTTAGACATACATAACAGGCTTTTTAGTCGGGGGGTTAAATAAAGCATCCTAACCACTTGAGCGAAATCACAGCTGCCGGAAGAGTCACCATTCCGATTTAAGCTCCTACCAATTACTTTAATGGAGCTTTTAAAGTTCAAGCCCGTGTGACAAGATGACAACGTACCTATTTTTGAAAAATGTTGAAGGAAATATCACGAGTTTAATTTGCGACATTATAATAATTACATACATACATAGAATCACGTCTTTATTCCTTACGGGGTAGACAGAGCCAAGAGTCGTGAGACTCGAAGGCCACGCTTAGCTGAATAGTGGGCTCTCTGATGGAATAAAGATTCAGGTATACTTAGTGACAGGTAACAATATAATAATTATTTTTTTTAACAGAAATTTACTTTCTACCATGCGAAAGTTTGGATGTGTGCATGTTTATTACTCAATCACCCAAAATCTACTGAACGGATTTGGATGAAATTTGGTACATTGGTAGAAAAATACACACCGGGAGTAGCTCATAGAATACTTTTTATACCGAAAACTCCACGGAACACTTCGCGGCTGAAATAGCGAATTTGCAATTTTTTTAATAGGTACCAACGTGTAATATTGAAATAAGAAGGAAACTTCTGGTTTTGTATAAAAAACAATTTAAGTTTTTTTGTTATGTTGGCAAACAAATTTGTAAATAATAAATCCTGGCCACAAATAAAGTTCCTTTCCAACCAGTAAAAAAGAAATCGCCACACCTCACTTAATTCCATATGCAGCTCTCGTACTCCATATTACTTTACCTTGGAATCGCGTGCGAGCGTCACGATAACACCAGATAACCCGACCAATTTATAAAGACACCTGACATGTACTAAAAAATCCAATTTTTCCAACTAAAACTTATCTATAAAGGTGTGTAGAGGTTAACGTTACGTGGACAATCTCGAGATGACAACGAATTAAATAATAAACAACTTTAAAGATACTTTGCACGTGTACAGATTTTTTTCAATCCTTCATTTAAAAAAAAGTAGCTATCAAACACTTACTACACTACAGTGTATTTGAAACTTTAAAAACATTATAAATGTCAAAGTTTTTTTATGACGCTGCATGGTGTACGACGGGCTTCCATGACCTATTTAAAGGATTTTCATCAAATGTTGAGGAAATGGTGATAATAAACTTAAATTAACTAGCCCCTAATATTTATTTTTGTATATCAGGCATGACAATAACTAGTAAGTTACCCAGATTCAAACATTTTACCTATAAAGCAGTAGCTATTCCACATAGGTCCACCTATACCGCTATACCTAAGTATTATCATAAACAATACTTAGATATAGGTGGAAATACGTGGAAAACTATGGCACCTTAAATGTGGCAAAAGCTAATTATATAGAAAATCCTATATCTTTTTTTTTGCTTCGTCCACCCCTTGTCTCATTTTATTTGGAGTCTGGTCTCCTCGTACATCTGCGCCAGAGGTGTCTACTCCTGGAAAAAAAATCAAAGAAAATAATAATAGAATGATTGAAAGTACATATATTATAAAATTATTAACCACTCCATCGTGAAGCGGTTTATTATGTCCATCTAATATATTCAAAGGTTCAAATCGTAATACGTATAAGGCTTAATCTAAAACATAGAAAAAAAAATGATTTTTTTTTAACTTTATGGGCTTAATTATTGCCGTAAAGAGACAAACGCACCAAAGACAATATTTGTTATTTTGACACATTCACACAGACTTATCTCAGAGTAAACATCACGTTTGCCCGTGAAAGCCATTGAGGACTTTTTTTCTAGTATTTGATCTTGACGACGTGACAAGTGCAAAGGACTCTTTATACGACTCAAATATGGACATACGTGTTGTTTTTACTCTGTGGGTGTAAATTTGACAAGTTTTGTGAATTTATTGCACCCACAGCTGGATTAAGATGGGTTTGATTAGTGCAGATTTGGGTGCATCGCTTGACATTTTTATGACAACATTTTGAATGATTTATTATCTGTTATTTTAATATATGTAAACCTTTTGGCCAGGGTTTTAATCTTCAGGTAATTTTAAAAAAGACCTTATTTCTTGTCTGTATGAGTCAGGATTTTTTTTTTGTAATTAATATAGCTGAATTGAATAGCTGACTTGACAGTTGTCCTGCTATTACAACAAAATACACAAAATATGATAAAATGTATAAAGAATAATAGTTTTAATAAGGGCAAGTAATAAGTGTGTTAGCCCACTTTGACCAGTTTTAAACTAAAAAAAATTGTCGCGGCGTCTCATGAATTCTCGAAGGAAATGAGAATTTCCGACGAACACATTCATATTTACGTAACACTCGACTACAAAGAAGGGTAAATAGAAAAGTAATACGATTTCCAAGCGAGAGTGGCTCGAGTTTTTTTAGTACCGGTCCGCGGCGAGTCAACACGCCTGAATTCGATCGCTCTCCAGTCTCCACACTAGTGTTTACCCGCTCAGTCTTCGAGGATTAATGCGGGACGCAAATATTTATCTAAACGTCTGCAGATTGACAGTTCGGTCGTCAATTGTTTGTTGTCTTTACCTTCTCAAATGAGCATTTCATTTCAAGTTGAACCCATCGCTCTAAGTGGCGTTCTCGCCGTAAAGTGTTTGCTCTTTTTTCGACTTTCGGCAACTTAGGTAGGCTTTGTTTTTCAGCTATCTTTTTGCTTACGATGAGTTTTGTTTGCAGGGGAATAGCCAAAGCGGGAGAGCCAAATAACCTGTCACCGATGTCACCTGGAGTGCTTTATATGGATCCAGCAGTGCACGCGACGCTCAGGCGGAAACAGAGGAGGCTGGCAAGAGAGAACCCTGGCGTGCTAGCCGCAGTGGCCAAGGGGGCCAGCATGGCCGTAGCAGAGTGCCAACACCAGTTCAAGTATAGAAGATGGAACTGTTCCACAAGAAACTTCTTGAGAGGGAAGAACTTATTTGGCAAGATCGTCGACAGAGGTAAGTAGATTATCAGATTTTGTAATGATGACAAAACACTTGACAAGGGTTCAGTTAATACTCGCATCACGCCCGACGCCAACATAAAAAACGACAATAATAAAAAGCGATATTTAAATAGCGATTTTGAGAACACGCGTCATTCTTGTCTTAATACAGCGAGACAAAACGATAAAACAAAAAGGTATATAACTCCGAAAACACTAAGGAAACAGATTAAAAAGTATTGAATGATCTTTTAAAAAATGTAATCGTCATTCCGTCTCCCAATGTACAGTTTAACCCTGCAAAAAGCCCGATGTACAAAAAGGTTTATATTTTTTACAAGCTCCTAATTCCTGCTACAAAGAGTGGCTACAAATTAAGTGATATCTTTAGTTGGCAACCCTTTTAAAAGATTTTATCTGTATTGAGCGGGAGGGTAGCGAGTCGGGGGCACATATAAAGGGCTCATCAAGATAAAACATCCTGGATCAATTACATGCAACCGAATGACGTTTGAGTTCCCGTTCCTCTCTTTTTGTCTGTCGAATGTATGCCTTTTTTTAATTCCCTTTGAGAATTCTTTATTGAATGTTGTTTTAAATAATTGAATCAGCTGTGATCGAAGTTTAAATTTATAAATATTTATTCGAGTATGAGAATATATTGTGTGTTATTGTATCTTTTGTTTTATTAAGTCATTACATTATTATAATGGTTCTTTTCATCAATTCACAAATACAAAGCAATTCAAAAATTATAATAATCCTAATTTTGTTTCTTTTTGTGTGTTGAGAATCGAAATAAAACATGTTTTATGCCATAAACACCGGTTCGAATCGCGCCAGCATGAATACATTTAGTTGATTTGAATGGATGTAGATTACAATCAATAGATCCAAATCAGCAAATAGTTATCCATTAGGCCCAAACTGGTCACACAAGTATGGTGAATGGAGACAGTTTATTGATTTATTTTATTAATATACGGAAAAATGTAGCTTTATTTTACTTTCGTTCTTGTAAAACATGTAAGAAATCAAATTTTTATCAAGCCTGAATGAGTGCCGGT
>CM031567.1:15106270-15125872 GCA_018467065.1 Ephestia elutella
TTGGCGCCACCGGTCGTGAGGCGTTTGGCCACCGCGACGGGACACCTCGCACAAACGCCGTGCGAGTGCCCGTGTGGTCCTCTTTTGATGTCCCCGACCCTTATGTCTGTGTCGGGACATTGACCTACACGGGCGATGGCCAGCCGCACCAATTCTCGTGGTGTGGCCGGAGTCGCTACAGCTCTAGCACGCTGCAGGTCCGCACTCTTTTGAGGTCTGGATACCTCTACCACTTGAGGATCCAGAACCTCCTCAGTTTAGGGCCCGCCAGCTGGTCGGCCTTGTCGTCCTTATCGGCGCCCGCAATTTCCAGAATGCGAGCGCCGGTAGCCGCCCTCTTTCGGAATTTCACCCCGGATTATGCCCAGAGGCACCGATATCCACCTTTTCTCTGGCCAGGTCTAGAATCTGGCCATAGGTGGATCCGCTCCTCTCCGCATCCGTTTGCAACAGCAGCCACTGCTGCGGATCGCAGGAGTGGCGGAGCTTTGGCACATCCGGGGCTTTGCCGTTCTGCTGGCGGCTATCGGTTGCCCCCTGACTCGGGGGCAGTGGTAGCGGCGGCGGCTGGTCGCCTGCGCACTGGCACCTGCGTCCAGGGCTCTTCCACTGGCCCCGAGTTCGGTTGCGTGGCTCGCACTTGCTGAGGACGCGGCGTGGGGCGCAGCGACGTGCTTGACGTTGCCGCCATCGCCGCATACGACAGCCCACCTGTGACCACCCTACGAGGCGGTGTCGGGGCTGACGACGTCGACGGCACCGGCTCTGGCTCCGGACCGGACATTGGAGGGGCGTCCTTCTTATTTTTCCTCCTGCCCTTCCGGCCCTTTTTGCCCTTTTTGGGGCTCAGGCTCGGGGGCCGGTTGGGGAGGAGCCTTCCTCCACATGGCCGTCCTGCTTGTAGGCGCAGGAGCCGGCACCACCTCTACCTCGGTGTCCGATTCGTCGACCATGTCGGACACCGAAGCAGCCAATCTCTCATCCGCCGTCGCACTGCGCTTGTCGGCAGCAAGTGCCGGCCGCAATTTCTTCGCTGGCAGGAGGCGGTCCTGGATGCCCTCCATCCGGGCATTGACCAAGGGGCCAACCGTGGTCAGAATCAGGCGTTTTAGCCCCTCTGACTCCTCCTGCCGTAGTTCGCCCAGCGACACCGGCGCTTGCGCCGTCCGCTCTGCACGCTCCCTGTCTATGGCGGCCTTGAGCTCCGCCATTTCTTTCTCCAGCGCGGAGACCTTAAGCTCCATGCGCTTATTTACAGCACGGAGCCTCTCAGCCTCCTCGCTCGCCGACTTCGAGCCCAGGACCGCCACGATCCTCTCGAGCGATGCCGCCGCCTCCTTAAGGCCCTTTTGGAAAACCCCTTCAGGTTCCCGGACCGGGCCGCAACTTCGCGAATTACCCGAAGATTGGC
This sequence comes from Ephestia elutella, assembly GCA_018467065.1. NCBI lineage: Eukaryota > Metazoa > Arthropoda > Insecta > Lepidoptera > Pyralidae > Ephestia > Ephestia elutella. Next base: position 15,107,682 of record CM031567.1, read on the forward strand.
TACAGCCTGGTCCTCAAGGGCCTCTTCCGTGGGGTCTTCCGCCTGCGACACCTAAGCGTTTCCGCCTCGTTGGCCATCTGGACCACAACCTTTGCGGCCTCCTCTTGGCGAGCCGCAGCTTGCCCTTTGCGGGCTTCGACCGACAAGGTGGTCTTCGGACGACCTCCTTTTTTGACCGTCTTTACGGCCGGCCGCGCCGCGGCACTTTCCGGCGCCGGCATCTCGGCACTTGGTCCGTCTTCCCCATCGCGACCCCTTTTCAGGCGCCGCAATCGACGAGGGCGGTCTACGTCCTCCGCCAAACTCTCCACGCTCATCCACGACTCTGCGTCGGACACTGAGCCAGCCTCTGGCTGCGACCTCTCCACTACCAAGGGACTGACGTCCCTATGACGGTTCGTGCCCCCCCAGATACGGTGGGGCAGCCCGCACCTGACGGTGCGGGGAGGATTCTCCGACTGTGCAGTCGGTACCCTCCTGGGGTATTATGTTCTTCCGAGTCGCCATTACATAGGTTTTCCTTTTTTCCCAGGGTGAGGTCCCTGTCCTCCCACACTCACTGTGGGCGCTTGGGACGGGGTTCCCCCCCCGCCATTCATCCCCTCGGCACGCCCGACCTTGGGATTGGGGTTATTTTTTCTGAGGTTGTCTTCCTCTCGGCACTGGCCTCAATGGCACAGCACCCTCGGCCCCAGCTTGGGGTAACGAGTTGCCCGACGCTGGCCGAAGCACAGACCGCCGCGCGAAGAACGTGAGCCACATCCACTCACCGTCTGAAAGCAGACGGGAGGAGTGGCTCCCAACAGCAGGACATTCGCCAGCAACCAATAAGACCCCGCATACCGGAGAGTTATTGGCTGCCACCCAGGGTGCACCGTCCTGGAACCCTTGTCAGCCCGCCGCTCGCACCGGATCCCGAAAGATCAAGTGAGAGAAGCTAAAGCCTTCAAGGGACCAGGCACTCGAGGAGGTTTCCCGCACTTAGCACCCCAACCTAACCTAACCTAACCTAACCTAACCTAACCTAACCTTTTTTTTTTTTTTTTTTTTTTAACGTGTGGAAAGACCTTCGTCTCGTCCATCCAGCCACGGGAAGCCGGACGGGTATGTGGGACTTGAACCCACTAAAACCACACGGAGTCAACCCCTGCCGCATATATGCCAGGACCGTGTGCTACTCTCGCTCCACAGCCCTGGCGCGGCGGCCGCTACCACGGCGGCCCCAGCACGGCTCGCTCCCGAAGCACCTCTCCAGCGAGAGGGTCGGAGCGGCCAGCGGGATAAGCACCAAAATTCCCGCTAGGGTAAAGGCACACTTGACCCGGGTGCGCCTTTCCACCCGAGGGCCGTTAAGCCGAGCGACGGAGTCCCGTTTCCGCCACCCAACCAGCCCTCAACTTTTTGGGGCCCGACCAAGTCAGGCCCTACCACATCTCAGCCGCAGAGGACAGGTTGTCCCTATCCCCTGCGACCGAGACAGGCCCACCACGCGTCGGCCGCAGAGGACAGGGAGAGCGGCGCACCGCAATACCGACACGCCTCTTCCCCTGCGGCCCCACCGACACCGTGCCCAGCGCCACGGCCACGCTCGGTCGCGGAGGATAGGGAGAACGGCGCACCGCAATACCGGCACTCCTCCTCCCCCGCGACCCCTACCACGGCTGTGAGAGTAGGGCCGTGCCCCCTACTCTCACAGCCAGGCCACTCAAAGCGGCCTCCTCCCGGCCCGGGGTCGTCACTCCCGGGCCATGGGTTCCTCTTAGCTTCCCTGCGGCCGAGGCAACCGCTGGTACTGAGCCCCCCCATCGCTACAAGATGGGAACCCGTTCGGGGGGGAACCTAACCTAACCTAACCTAACCTAACCTAACCTTATACAAACAAACTCACTTTCGCATTTATAAAATTAGTTAGGATTGATTCCTAAATAAGTATCCACTTTAAGTTGGTACTTAATCTTTAGATAAAACATAGAATTTAATTTATATTTTAACTAGCTTGTTACTCTTGACTCTGCTTGCGCCAAAGAGTAATTTTTATACAAACTGTCACCGCCAATTATAGCCTCTCAATTAAAATAAAGCTTGACCTCGTATCTTCAACTTTGGCCTAGAATCTTCAACTGAAAAACTTCGAAATCAGTTTGGCAGTCTACCCAAGAAAGCGTAACAGACAGACAAACTAACATCCTAATCCTAACTATCCTAATCCTAACTAATATTATAAATGTGAAAGTGAGTTTGTTTGTTACCTCTTCACGCTTAATCTACTGAACCAATCTTCCTGAAATTTCGCATACACATAGTTAGAAGTATGGAGAAGGACATAAGGTACTTTTCATCCCGGGAAAAGGCATGGTTCCCGTGGGAAATTCACGCGGGCGAAGCCGCGGGCCTGCTATCCTGATATACCTGCATATCATCAGACTAGATAAATTAAACAAGTGAGTATCAAAGCTGCAGTTTCTGAGAAAAATAGGAGGAAATAAACTTATTGAACTAAACTTTTCTGTTTACATTGTATGTTTATTAGATCTTACCAAATTGTGTGAAATGTGCAGATATTTTTTGGTTATTTATTCTGGTACCACTTTATCTATTCTGATCCCTCCATATCTCTACATACAATAAAACTATGTCATTGCCTTACATAGAATACAAAAACGTGTGAGGGTCTTTAAAAATCTAATAAAATGTAAAAAAAAAACGTTGTTTGTACGCCCTTCACGCAACTACTGAATGAAATTAATTGCGTTTTTGATAGTTGTATAAAGGTCTGACTTAAAACTAGCCTAACTAGACTAACAAAGTCGAAATCGCGGGCAAAAGCAAGTAAAGAAAATTTTGGCCCATTTTCCTCACGCAAAAAGGGCCCAAACTGGAGGTCTAATTGCGGAAACATGTCCTCGTGGGAAGTAAGTAAGTAAAGAAAAAGCACAGACATGTCCATAAAATTTCTGATCTCAGAAAAGTATAACACTAAAAATACTTTCAATTAAGTATATTATATTTAAAGACATAGTCAATGAATCCTCACTAATATTATAAATGTGAAAGTGAGTTTGTTTATTTATTTGTTTGTTTGTTACTTTTTCACGTTTTATCTACTATCATCCCGAAAAAAGGCACGGTTCCCGTGGAAAAACACGCGGGCGAAAGCTAGTTGAATAAAATAACGAATAAAGTTTCGGTCATAAAATAATCGTAGGTCATCGCGCTCGTAAGCAGCTAAATCTACGGTTTAAGTCGTTCAAAAAGTTCTCGAGCTTTTGTCATACAGCTCACCGAAGCGGCAGGTGTAACAAACAGGTAGAACACTGTTTGTTTAACACAATTAGAGTTTCGCACGTGTAGACTATTAATAGACAGCTCAACGCCTCACTGTCGATCACTCGTTCTGTAATCAGCCAATGTCTGGTTCGTATTAGTGTTACCATAATGAAAGCTAAACAATTCCGCATTCACCCAAAGTATGCACTCATCATCAACCGAAATACACATTATAACACTTAATTACCCACGAAACTGGATTAAATCCGTTCATTAATTGCTCATAAGTGATTTATCAATTCGCCCACACGCGTCGCTAAAATAACAAATGTCCGTATCCCCACCTTCATATATTTCTAATCACGCGAAGCCTAATCCGCTAAAATCTTAGCCAAAATAGCGCGAAAATTGTTTTGCGCTGCGCGTGCGGCGGGGTACGCTCAGGTAAGCGTCAGTCCGCGCCGCGATCTCCCGCCGACAGGGATCGACGCACGCGACACGCTCAAATTCCGTTTTGAAAATCGAACGCATTTTTCACGAGCTTCGTTTGTTATAATACAGGGATGGCATTCTCGGTATTTTCCTAGTTGAGATTCTTAGGTGCGATCAGGTTATGTTTGGGCAGTGATGTCCGTCAAGAGATGCGGCCGGTTGTCATCGCCGCGTGCTTGCTGCTGCTCGCGCCCATCACCGACTCCTGGTGGTGAGTGACTTAATAAAAAAAAAACTCAAATTCAGTCATATTTCGGTTTCTTAAAGCTCAATATTTGAAGTGACTGAAGCCGAGGAAAATGTTTTCCTTTAAGTTTTTTTTAAGCAGTGGTACTGCCGTAACATTAATTTAGGATACAATCATTTAAATTTTCGTAACAATGCTTAATTAAAACTTGCTACTTTTTGTATATTTTTATATAAAGTGAAAGTATGCGCCACTTAGTAAGTGATAAGGAAAGCAAAGAAACCTCCTTTCATTTTCGCACTCAACCAAAAAAAAATTGGGATAACATCCACATGGGGTTTAGAAATTGTAACTGAAACGAGTAATTCATAGGAAAATCTTTAAGTACTTTGTATTATAAACAGTAAAAACGTTTCTCTATCAAACTCTATCAGCTGGCGTATCTTTGCCGACGGCCAATAAGTCGGCCGTCAAATTGTTTGACATTACACTCGGAAGAGCATGATTAAGAGAAAAACCGTTAACACCTCGACTATTCGTGGTTATACTCCTAAAAATTTGCTAAAATGAACAGGATTGGCTGAAAAACCTTGTGTTTACTAGTTTTTTGCAAGCTTATACTGAAAATTGTATATAAAACATCAGATAGAGCTTTTTAAGTTCCTTTCTTTTGTACCTTTTTCTTTTAAGGTTGAAAATCAGGAAAATGAGTGCAATATTTTTATAGTTGTTATAAATTAAGATGTTCTTCGTTTAAAGCAAAGCTCCATTGTTATAAATAAAATTGAAATTTTTCGAATAGTAATTCCTGTATGAATACTGGAATAAATAGAGAGCAGAGAAAATAAGTTTTTATTAGCTTCCCTTTCTTCTTATCGAGTGAGTTAGTTAACACTGATGTCAGATTTTCTCAACTCATTCTACCCCTGATAGGTAGGAATAGAAAGTTGTGATTTTCAGTTCTGATTTTTCCTGGGACGAAATAAAAAAAATTAAAGACAAGAAATCTAATATTGCAAGTATGTAGCAACACTACAACTGACCTTTAAGTAATTTTTGCAAAACCTTTTTTATAATATGAAAAAAAAAACCTATATCAAAAAGGAGAAAAAAATTACACTAATTATTTATTAAATGTAATACAGTTAATGAAGCAATGAAATTACAATTTTCACAAATTATCGAGGTAGTATTTATCTAAGGAAGTTGCCAAACTTTAGTCAAAGTTGCAGTTGGTTTTCCCACATGTATGTATGTGCGATCAGCTGATCGATCATAGTATACTATGTCATACTATGTCCGATCAGCTGATCGCACAGTTTCAATTTTCTTTTACTTCGATATTAGAATGATTCAGTGGTGTTGAGTATGAGGACAGGATAAACTTAATCTTTACGTTGTTTTTACACGCAACTTTTTTTAGTTGAATCTTGGACTTGGGGTTAATATCATAATGACTAAGTCTATAAATTTACCTAATCGTTAAAATGACTACCTAGATCTGAAAACGACCAAGACTGTAAGAAGTCTTTGTCTAAAATGTACAAGGTAGCAAAATGACTTATCTAAACGAACGACCATATTTATAATCTAGCGTGATAGGATCTAATATTATTTAATCAGTTTCCCTAATTGGTCACCTTCGTTCTACAATTTAAAACTCTACTAATATTTTTTAAACGCAAAAAGATTCAAGACTTTCATGCAAAAACTTCAAAGTGATTTTTAAAATTTTTGTATGTTATAAAATAGAGAAAAATATAGGCATGTTGTTGTTGACAGTTTTATTTTGACGTGCTATCAGAACGCTACAATTTTAAAAAAACATAGAACCAAAAAGTTTTGTAACATTGTAAAGTAAAGTAACATAAATAGGTACTTTTTATCTCAAAAACTTCAAAGGGGCAAAGCACTGGGCGTAAATACTATAATATTTTTGAATTGACGATAAACTGGGTTTTTTAATAAAAAAATTATCTACGTTCTATTAGTCGGGATGTTAAAAACAGCTGGAGCATTGATTAGTAGGGCTCAATTAATTAAAACTGTCCCTTTCACTGGCATCCAGTTTCCAAACTAAATATAAGGCTCTTGTCACATTGCTCGGCAACTGACAGATGTCTAATGGATAAACCTGTGCTACCGACCGTTTTGATTTTGTTCGGACAGTTATATTTATTTTATGAATATACACACACATACAACTACACACTCTACACACACACTTTACTATACACTCTTTATAAAAATAACACGGTTTAATAAAAAAAGTTATATTCTGCTGTCATCTATACATCTATACATATAATAAAACAGTAAAAATATTTTGTCTGTACATTTAGTATTTTTGACTGAAATGGATAGAGGGACACTTAAAAAGAACAATAGAAAGCAAAAAATTTTTTTTGGAATTTCTAGTCTGTCTGTCTGTCTGTATGTATGTACGCGTTTCACGCAAAAACTACTGGACGGAAAGGAATGAAACTTTTTTTTGTTGTATAGCTATTAAGCCTGGGCAACATATAGGCTATAATTGATTTTGAAAACTGGAACACCTGATGAAGAACCCAGAACAGCTAAACTATAAGAAATATGGAAATGGCGCCTTATTAAAAGTCGTTCAACCTGATGAGCATTTTCTGCTGACGTATAAAAATTGAAGATCTGGAACATCTGATGAAAAGCTCCAAGAGACCAGCTACACTATAACATATATGGAAATGGCGCCTTAGCAAAAACCGTTCAACCTGATGAGCATTTTCTGCTGACGTATAAAAATTGAAGATCTGGAACATCTGATGAATAACTTCAAGAGACCAGCTACACTATAACATATACGGAAATGGCGCCTTAGCAAAACTTGATTAATCTGATGAGCATTTTCTGTAGACGTATAAAAATCGAAGATTGGAATGGAACACAAGAAACTGGAACACAAAAAGACTTTTCATCTAAGCCAAAGTCACGCGGGCGAAGCCGCGGGCAACAGCTAGTAAGTCATAAGAAGAAAAAGATGCATCTTTTTTTAAATTGACTTATAAATACATTATTTATGACGGTAGATTATTATAACTATACCAGTAATTAAATGTTCAATCACGGCGTTTTAGGTAACAATTGTCTAACAATAGGCGCAATATCAATTTCTGAATAGCGTGGAATCTGCGACATTATCGTGAGGAATGAGACACGAATAACTTAATCACGAATTCACGCTACCATGAATGAAGTGTACACGTTTAGTCGAATTAAAATATCACGAAATCACTCCACTGACGGCCCTTATTCAGGGCATATTTAGGGAGCAGTGATAGAACATGTAATTTTTAAAAATCCGTAAAACTTTGCTCAGAAATCCGTAGATTGCCTCTACATAAATCCGTAGATCTATACGCAATTTATGGACTTTAACGGATTTACAAGAAAAGCCTTATGGATTTTTAAAAATTCCATCTGGCAACACTGCTTCCTAAACGGCCCTGATAAAAGGCCGTGAGGCCTTAAATTTCCACAAACTATAGAAAGAGAGAGTTTATACAAAAAGAGACGGAAAATGATAGCAGAGAATCTTATGATTTGGAAAATAAGATTATTATGTATCCCTTCTGCATAATTCATAAAGTTATGCATGGAACTCTATGTGCCGGTAATAGAGGAAAATTTTCAATGAATATAGGTCGGTTGATGTGCCGTCGACCGTACCTTTTGTTTGATTACTATTAATTTGTTGTTGTATATTTGCAGTATCAAATTAAATTTATAACTAGGAAGAGGTTTAAAGCTTTCGAGTCGCTCTAATGGGATCTTCGTTATAGTTTATATCAAGCTTGGCTTTCGCGTTTGATACACTGTCTGTTACAATGTTGGCGATATGTTTATGTACAGTCAAGTGTCAAAAATGCAGTCAGCATCTACAAGGCATTATGATCATTAAGGCTAGGCAATAAGGTCTTCGAGGTATGACTGCACTTATGACGCTTGACTGTACCTCTATTCAACCCTCAATGCAAAAAGAAGTTTGATTTGTGTACGTTTTTGTACGCTTTATTTTGACTTATTGATTGTAGTAGTAATCACATTGATATAATGTGATAGGTCATTCCTTTTTCAGGTGATTGAAAAAAAAATTGTCAAAGTTATTTTGAAAAATCGTCAGCTTTTCCACCGTTAGATTTTTTTAAATATATATGTATGTAAATACGAAAAATTTTAGTTACAATTTTTTAAAATCCTTCATTGGTCGAGCACTGCTTTCTTTATAATACAATATATACTTTATATACTAAGCAGGCAAACAGGCATGTAGCCCACCTGATGGAAGGCGGTCACCGCTGCCTATGGATGGACGCCTGCAATACCAGAGCTATCACGCGCGCGTTGCCTACACTGAATTGAATATATCTTTTTTATTTTTATTATTTAAGTGCTAATTTTAACAACAATAACGGGTATCAGCACGAACCTTATTTATTTATTTGTTTGTTGCAGCTGACTTAAAAAAATATGTTTTTTTTTGTTGATAAAGCAAGACCAATGCTGAGTTTACTTCAGCTGCACGTAGCGTCAATAGCAAATGATCATATGTGGCGATAATACCGTCTAATTTCCAACTAATTAGGTATTCCATGTTCTGCTGACCGTTCAACACATATAAAACGTACTTACTGTACAAAAAAATATTAATTTCTGAAACCACGAGAAAGCGTTCATAATCGGCGCGCCCTTTACTCGATAATAAATTCATAATACATCTCATAAATCACAAGGCATGAAATTCAATAAAGTCATATCGAAGGAACCACCTTGGTGGGACCTTAATTTGCAATTAATCAACCGGGGCCTTAAATTAGGAGCTCTACACGAGTAAAAAATACGGTCATGTTAAGCTGCGTGCGCACTGTTAACGTTACTTTGATCCGACTTTCTAAAAGAGAGGGTTTGGTTTACTTGGAACGACTATCATACTAATCCTACTAAGTAATATTTTAAAAGCGAAAATATCTGTTAATTTGAATGATTGTTGTGCATCCTACTAAGTAATATTATAAAAGCGAAAATATCTGTTAATTTGAATGATTGTTGTGCAAAATATCTGTTAATTTGAATGATTGTTGTGCATCCTACTAAGTAATATTATAAAAGCGAAAATATCTGTTAATTTGAATGATTGTTGTGCAAAATATCTGTTAATTTGAATGATTGTGCAAAATATCTGTTAATTTGAATAGTCCTACTAAGTAATATTATAAAAGCGAAAATATCTGTTAATTTGAATGATTGTTGTGCAAAATATCTGTTAATTTGAATGATTGTTGTGCATCCTACTAAGGTAATATTATAATTCCGAAAATATCTGTTAATTTGAATGATTGTTACGAAAAATCTACTTGACAGATTTCGATGAAATTTGGTACACGGGTAGAAAAATACCGGAAAAAGCATATAGGGTATAAAGCCAATGGGCGCGGCTAGTAATTTGAATGCGAAAGTTTGTATGTATGCGAGTATGCTTGTTTCTAAAGCACATTCAAGACTGAACCATTAAGCGATTGTTGATGAAATTTAGTACACGGGCAAAGCCTGAAATAGAACATAGGCCTCCTGAAATTCCCACGGGAGCGAAGCCCCAGGATGCAGCTATGATAAAGAAGTTTTGGAAGGCGGGTGTGACTTCACAGATTTATGGAAGAAAAGGTAGTAGTAGTAAACTAGATACTGAATTATTTGGGACATATTGGTCAGTTCCACTAATAGACCTAATTTGTCCTTTTAAAGACAATCATTGATTCATTCAAAAAACCACACAAAAAAAAAATTAGATATTAAAGCCAAATAAAAGTCCTCGTTAGTATTTGTCTTAATATTATAAATGCAGATGTAGGTATCTTAGAATCACGTTTTTACATAGAATCACGTTTTTATCCCTTACGGGGTAGACAGAGCCAGGAGTTGTGAAACTCGAAGGCCACGCTTAGCTGAATATTGGCCTTCTGATGGAATGGAGATTCAGGTATAGATTGTTAATATTTGTTACTCTATCACTAGTTTCACGAAATTTGGTACACGGGTAGAGCAAAACATGAAATATTTCACAATGTACTTTTTGTCTCCAAATTCCCACGGGACGGGAGCCACAATTATTGCTAGCTATGTATCATACTGCACGCCTTGGGGAACTGTCAGTGCAGTGAATTTCTAATTTTAAATAACTAAAGAAATAAGTAATCTTGTGATAGGTACTATTATTGATATTTTTCAGATTGTACTTAGCTTTACTTCAATTCACGTCATATTATAATAAATCCATTACGCATCCAGTCACGACCGGGTTGGCAGTTTAATTTGCGATTAATAAGTAATCTTAAATTAGGTATCTGCAAACTACTTATTACGGTCACAGCTTACAGGCATTTTACGTCAATCGACATCAAAATTACTGTAATAAAGATAATCAGGAGAGATTAGTGTTTTTTGTACGAAAGTTATACAAGTAACCCTTTTAGTGAACATATAATGAGTTTTATTGCAGTAATCTCGATTAATTAATTCGGTCTCGTCTATGGTACCGGTGGTCTATGGATTGGGGAATTGTGTAGGGTAAAAGATATCTTCTTTTGGAGATCAATATGAATAGCTTTAAATTTAAACGAGATCACATTTGTGCATGTTGGCCAACGTATTTTGGGTCTGTAACGGTTGGATCTGTCGCTTACTTCTTTGTCAATGATTGAAAATAATTCTACATACACCGTCAATTGAATATCAGTTAGGCTGCGGTCTTAATTATAGCGGAGTTGAGCTGAAATATTGGGTTGTGCCGTATTCAATTCATCATCGACTCAAATTCGGACTGCAGTTTGAACTTTGACAGACTTTTTTCTGTAGGTACGTTCAAAAGATTTTTTCCTGGTTTTGACAAGTATTAGTCAGTTAGTTATTAGTTATCATTCATCATGAGATAAGAACAAAATCACTACAAAAAAATCATGGTGTCAATTTATCAAATTTGACGATTTATATTTTTTATTTAAAATGCATATCGCTGGTTCGTTTTTGAAAAATCCGGATAGAAACGAACGGATATAGGTACATATACACAAAAGGAAAATTTTTGCCTGCATAATAACAAAACTAAGAAAAGACAGTGTCTGATTGACTTGAACCTAAATATATATCTAAATAAAATATATTTCGTCCAAAGTTTTTGAGTTTGGTTTGAAAATTAAAGCGACAATCTCAAGTCCTCGTTCTCTGTCGCGCTCATACAAACCTCGGCCTTATAATCAAAATTTAAAATTCCTCCGCCTTTACATTCTAAATAAACGACGTATGTAAACGCAGCTTTAAAGTGTTTTGAATAACATCAATATCCTTTGATGGGACAGCGGGAATCTCCGTAATAACCGGTAATTGTGAAGAATGACTCAATTTCTGGCAGATTTGAAAGCTGTTGTGACGTTTTGATTGATTTTTGGATCGATTTTTATCAGTTCATAATATACTTGATTATTGACATTAACGGCAATTTATGAGTTGGGAAATCAAACCTTCAGTCGTTTTGGATTGATAGGTCGGTAGGTATGTAGATTTTGTTTCATTTTTTAATCCCCAATCCAAAAAGAGGGATGTTATAGGTTTAATACATGCTTTTATTACTTAGCACAGGACTCCAGCACTTACTATATATTATAATAAATGATTTGATTGATTTGATTTTCTTTGTCACTGTCTGTGGTGTCGTGTCGTACATTCTATCTTTGTAAGAACAAGTTTATCGAATGATTTTTTTTGCAATGATTCAACAAAAATAACCTATAGGTGGTACTTAAACCTTATTATACCATCTTGTCTACTATGAAATAAAGAACTAAAGCCAACTATGAAAGAAAGAACTAAAGCCAAATTGACTCAAATTGATTCTTTTTGTTAACCATAGATTTTATATTCAAAACAGAGAGGTAATGAAAAGTAAAATCTGAACAAATTTGTCAAAGGCAAATTAAATTCCCACTACACCGGTAATACTCTCCACATACAGACATTAGCACTGTTATCGTGGCTATTATTTTAAGAGTAGACGTTTCCAAATCTGACAGGTGTTTGCATATTTGAAGCAACATGTTAAACGATTCGAATGATTTACTAATGAAGGCTTTCGTTTTTACCGTCTATAAAACTTAATGTGTGGTGACAGATGTCCTCAAACTTTATTACGTCTACATAATAAGCAATGAAACATTTCATTTCAGTCATAGAAGTAGGAAAGGCTGCGCGGCGGGGAATATGGCAATGTTTGTATGCAAACCGACCGTTGATACAGAAGTCAGTGTTGCGCAAAGGCGTTTTTGCATACAAAAATCAGATTGACATCTTCCTTCACACTTATTTTATAGTATGTAGATGGTAAGAGCGGTCAGCTCATTATAATAGGTATCGGTACCTATTATAACCGTTAAAATTTTATCTAGTGATATAATATTGTTAATAAAAATTTGCGATAATTTTACGTTGTTAATCCGGTGTTGAACGAAATTACAAATATATATATAAATATCTCGTAGCCTAGTTTATTAGCCAATGCTTAGAGCTGAAACTTTCAAATCTAATTGAAAATACTTATTAGGAGTACCTACATTCGAACTTGTGTGAAATAGCGGTTAACATGCGTGTTGTCTGGCTTTTGAAAAATACCCCTCGAGGGGTCCGTTCGACGCTTGTTGTACCTTATCTTCCGTCCCCCGTGTCAAATATATAAATTGACAATTAATATAAATTTTCTCTTTGTGAGTGCCACAAGGTTCGACCTCTTTCCCTTTGTGTAAAAGTTTTACTTCTAAAAACGCTAACGCTCTGCGATGTAATTTTTTTCGTGATTTTCATGCACAGTTTGAGAAGCACAGTTTTCATGTGGGTGTAGTTGAATACACGATATCAAATCGCCCACGGTTTGGTATAAAACTAAAATATCTATTTGTTAATTAATAATACTGTCTGATATAGTCAACACTAAAATTTTAATCTTGATAAATATGATTTGTTGGCGATCGCAAACGGTAGTCTGAATCGGATTTATTGTTTTGTGGCATATTTTATAATGTTGTATAACGATTTATCATATTTTAAAAAAATGTAGGCTTAAAATTAGTTAGATTCTTGTGTCGATTAAAAGTAGGCTCAAAATTGTTTTGTCAATTAAAAGTTTAATTTATTTATTTAACCTTTATTGTACAAAAAATACAAAAGTAAACGTACAACAGGAGGGTTTAATGCTAATGCATTATTTACCAGTCAACCTTTTAATTTTTAGTAATCATAAGTATAAAAAGATTTTTTTTTAAAAAATGCGACATGCATATAGTTGATTTCTATTTTTTGTTTGCTTTTTCCATTCCGATCAACGGAACCGATCAGATGATCGAATAAAATGCAAATGAAATAATTTAAAACGAGGCTGCTACCTTATAAGGAAACTCTATTAGCGACTATTAGATTAATCTTTTATTGTTTTATTATAATTTACTAACTTTACTCCATAATAGGAGATTCAAACCTACATCAAAAGTTAATGGCGTCATTAATTTATTAATTACAGTATTGATATAGTAGCAACAAGATTGTTTAATGTCAATTTTAAAGGTGTTATTTTATGGGTTGTTTTAAATGAAATTGAAACAGAGCGGTTATGTCAAATGGCGGCAATTGCATCTGGGCTTATTACCGGTAAGTACCAAATTTTCTATACTTTCTGGTACTTTATATGAGAATATGGTACCGGTACCAAACGGTCCTATCTGTGCCTAATTTTCAGATTTATCTGGTTCATACACACACACACACACCGAATGAGAAGCGACGCACGCAGCTTCCTCGAAGGCATCACAATGTATAATGATAATAAGGCCCAGCGCACACCGGGAGAACGCGGCGAAGTTACTCGGAAGGTAACAATTTAAATTAAACTCTAATACCTAAATCGTAACATTCTCAGTCGCGCGCCACCCCTCGTGTTCGCTTCACCGCGTTGCGCATCAGTTTCTCTTTTCTAAGCTATTCTTCTTCTTGTAGTGCCTCTCCATTACTTTAGGTTGGCCGTCAGTTTCGCAAACTCTTCTCTGTTCGCCGCTATGCGAAACAGCTCCTCAACCCTGGTGACTCCGGTCCACTCGCGTATGTTCCTCAGCCATGATTTTTTACGTCTTCCAGCACGTCTCTTGCCTTCTATTTTGCCCATCATTATAAGTTGAAGCAGCTGATATCTGTCGTGTCGTAACACGTGTCCCAAATATTCGACTTTGCGCTTTTTGACAGTTTGCATCAACAGTCTAGACATTGCAACGCGCTGGAGAACATTTTCATTGCTGACTTTCTGAGTCCAACTGATACGAAGCATGCGACGGTAACACCACATCTCGAAAGCCTCGAGACGTCGCCTGACGTCTTCTTTTATAGTCCATGCTTCGCAACCATATAAGACCACTGGCAAAATGTAGCAGCGGAGGATCCGTACTCTGAGCTATCCGTATTCTAAGCTATGATATTTTAAATTTTATGATATAGGAATCATAGTTTAATTTAAATTGTTAACTTCTCAGTATCTTCGCTGTGCGTCTCCTGTGCGCTGGGCCTAAGACTGACTTCATCCATTTATACGAACGAACAAGTTACAGTTATTGTGATTACAGTTATTCTAGTAAGTTAATAAATATTTAGTTATTTTAACCATACGGGAATAGAACGCGCTTATGTGACTCTTTGTTGTGTAAATAATAATATATAATAATTTAGAATGAATGGGCCGTTTCGACTCTAACATACTATATTTCCAAGGGTTTATTCCACGTCCGCCCCACGGTTTTGCCCCACATACCAAAAATTTCCGCCCCATCATGGAATATTAGTATCCTTTTTTGCCCCGCATTACTAATTTCATAATGTCCTCCGTCATTTCTGTCCATTCTGAAAACTAATATAAAAACAAGCAAAGTGAATCAGACATAAAATCTATGGCAAAACAGGATAAAATACTTATTAAATTAAGAAAATAAATATCTCTAGGGGCAAAACTGGCAAACAATATAGAGCCAACACGGAATTATTTATGTGGGGCGTAACCGTATGGGGCGAATGTGGAGTAAACCATTCCAAGTATAGTCAATTTGTGGTGAGTACTGTTCGAACCAAAATGTATAAATTCATGGAAGTTAACTGCGGTTTATTAGCGTTTGTCTTGTGAATTATTAATTATCTTTTATCGATTCGGAATTAGTTAGGTGCCAATAAATAAAGTTTTATTTTTAGACAAGAATTACAAATATGTCTGAGTGTGTCCCAGTAATAAATAGACAGATAGATGAAACGACAAACTTTAAGTATACTGTGCTATGCGCAGGAATTTGAATATTATGTTCAATCCTTTTTTTTTTTTTTGATTCGCAGGGCGAATTGCCTTTACACACAGAGTGTGGGACTCCTGGGCCGCTAGTCGGCCCAGACTACCCACTAAAACCCCCTGCGGATGCCATCGGCCGCTTTACAGGGAGGCGCCTCGGATCTATCTAACACAAGGCGCTATGTTCAATCCTATCCTCTCTCTCTCAGCCGAAAGACGTCCACTGCTGGACAAAGGCCTCCCCCAAGGATTTCCATAACGACCGGTCCTGCGCTGCCCGCATCCATGCGCATCCCGCGACCTTCACCAGGTCGTCGGTCCACCGAGTGGGAGGCCTGCCAACACTACGTTTTCCGGTTCGTGGTCGCCACTCGAGAACTTTTTTTTTTTCTTTTCTTTTCTTTTCTTTTCAATCCTATCCTAATCCTAACTAATATTATAATGTGGAAGTGAGTTTGTTTGTTTATTTATTTATTTGTTTGTTTGTTACCTCTTCACGCCTTATCTACTAAACCAATTTTCCTGAAGCTTCACATACACATAGTAAAAAGTGCTGAGAAGGACGCGGGCTACTTTTCATCCCGAGAAAAAACACTAACATGTTATATTGTTACATTATCTTTCTATGTAATTTTGTTAACATGTCATTGCTCGTGACTATACTTGCTTCATTCTTCGCTATTCGTCCCTGTATATTGTTCATTCAATATTTGTTTATGACGAAATGAATGTTGTGAGCCTATGTCACAATATGTACTTCACATACCATGCGTCATTCTTTGATTTCATGAAATAAAGTGTCTGTTTGGGTCTGACGCAGAATGTGCACTTCGCAAAACGTACACTCGACAAAAAATGTGCATTTCGCTTTTGGTGCACTTCGCAGAATGAGCACTTTTAAAAAAAGTTGTTAACCTACTAAAAAGTAATATTTTCCTGTTTTAGCAACATTTTTCAACAAAACGGGAAAAATATAGCGTTTCCTTTTTTTCTAGTCTAGTTTAGTCTATTTTTGATAAGTTAACAATCTTCTTAAAAAGTGCACATTCTGCGAAGTGCTTATTCTGCAAAGCTTCTCACATTTTAATCGAATTGAAGTTCCGCCCGAGAAAATAAGATTCAGATGACTATTCTGACCTAAAAAAAAAAAAATAATGAATAAAAAAAGTAACGAAAAAGAATGACGAAGTTCATACGTGAAAATCGTCAAATATGTCGAGTTGGAACTAGTTCATTTAACACAGAGCGATGCCCTGTCGCCGACGACCGCCCGCGCATGTTTGTTCGACGCTTAGCGATGCTCTGCTAACAGTATGTCAGCCCGGCAAAGATAAACCGAGCAGAATGGACATTTCATTCAACCAGTTTTCTAAAACTGTTCCATATCCAAGCATTTTTGAGCTTATTTCAAGAGACGGAAAATGCTTAGCATAAATGAGTTTGAAGTCTGCAACAGCATGGAGACTAAGCAAAGATAATCTGCACAGAAAGGACATACAATTAAAACAGAAACAGTCGTGGATATAAATGTATTTTATTTATAATGTTTCATACCATTTTGAAAATATAAATTATTTATACTTCTTGAATACCTGTATACCTGAGTTAGTATTTACTTTCAACAATTTTTTAATTTAGGTGGATAATGCTTAACATAAATCAGTCAGGATAAATTGCAGACTTCATTAATATTTGTAATTCAATGTGACAGTATGTATGAATTTGATATAGTTATGGACACCACTTACCGGTAAACGCAGGGTAGCATATCCATTAATTAAGAGGTCCGACAACATCATTAAAGCCCAAGGAAGACATTACTTTCAATGGTCAATATAGAATCTGACTTTAAGTAGGTAGCTTGTGCTTGTACACAAAACCTATGAGCCATATCGTTTTATAGGGACCACTAAAATCTGTATGAATGTGTGTGAGTAAAAAAAAATTACTAGAGAAAATAAATAAATAAATAAATTGAATAAAAAAACTATCCTAGTGGAAAACAATGACAGATACCTGACAGGCTTCCAGTTCTTTTAACATTTTTAGCCACTCTGCAACTTCGTCTCATCTTTGCCCACGTAGCACGCAGAGGACAGTGCGCGTCATTGTGCGTAGAACCTCACAAATTAACGCACCTCGCGCCCATTATGGACGCAAACCGCGGTGGCGCTAAATCTTGTGACAACGGACCACTTACCTCATGTTCTGATGTCCTCTGAGCTCTTTCAACAATGAATTTTTTTAAAATAGGAATTTTCTTTTCGGCCAGTTTTAAACCATATAAAATTTTCCGATTTGTTCCTAAACTTTGGACCAATCGAATCGGTCGATGGGGACGAGGACGAGACAGCCTTTTCATGAGCCAAATATGCATATTTTAATTAAAGAATGAACACTCGAAAAAACTCATATTTGCTCATGTCACCTGAACTTTATGTAGATACATACAATATTTCCGTCGTATGTTACAATTATGACTTACTTTACTTTGTCTCTACTTTAAAATGCTTTAGAAACTAATGGAACAATACGACCTTACTTAGGTATAGTTATACAAAAACAATTGTTATCACTAAATACCGACCTGATTTGTACCAAATAATGACCTTTTAAAGATGTGTTACACATATATAAAGAATTTTTAATTAAGTTCATAATGGTTTAGTTTATAGACAGCAGCATTGCGATAAGATTAAATTATTGTGGTTTTATTCCATTTCGTAGTTACATAAATCAGAAACAGATCATTCGTTAATAGTCGAAGAGTTTTTCGTATTACAAATTCAGATTATTACTGCACTTTGATATTTAGGTGTAAAAATTAAGTCCTTGCGATTTGATGAATTTGTCCCT
>CM031567.1:15125972-15207109 GCA_018467065.1 Ephestia elutella
GTACATATTATTTTCGTGTGATAATTCAGAAACTCTACTTACATGTATCTAAGTTTCTGTTGAAAAATATCGCAAGAAAAGTAAATAAGTTTTGATAACGAACATAATGTAGGTAATATTGAAAAAAGTGTTTGTAAACATCCGTTGTATACCATTTATTTTAACAATAATAATGTAGTATTGCCCCTAATAGCCTTCCATTGTAATAAAAAAAATATACCACGTTAGGTTAAGATGTCTTATGTCAATGCCTTTGTCCAGCAGTGGACGTCTTTCGGTTGAGAGAGAGAGAGAGAGGTTAAGATACATAATTATGTACATAGCCCAAACCAAGTGGAAGGTAATGTATTGAAGTATATAAATAAATCGAAGTGAATATGTCCTCATTTACATAGACGGTTCAAAAGGAATGTTCAAGTATTTTATGTGCTTGTCTTAACTTTTTTTAAATTTAGTATAGGTACTTATTAGTATTTATTTATGCAAGAGAATTAACATTATTTGAGGATGACATAATAATATATGTATATATTTTCTTGAAATAAAGGTTGTTTTTAAGTATATTTTAATGTCAAATATTACTATTGCTATAATGATTTTGGAAAGTTAGAAAAATAAATGGTAAATTAATTTAAAAAAATCGAACCCAATTAATGTATTGTTTTGGCCTAATAACTGAATAATATTTATTAAAACAACAAAATGCCTAAATTGTTATAAATATAGTAAATTACATATGTACAACATTTCTATTTAAATTAAAACGTGTTCTAAAAACCTAACTGTTGTATGTATTAAATATTTTAAAAATACCTATTGGAATGTAATTTTTCGGAATGCATGATTACTATATTGAAAAATATTTTTTACAATTTTAATCAGTAAATATGGCGTTTAATATTACAGTCACGTGTCTTTACAAGTATTTAAATTTACTTAAACTGGAATAAATTAGTACATTCTATAAGTACAGTCGAGGGCAGATGAACGTGACCCTCCTACCACACCGCATCCTATCTTAGGGGAATCATGATTATCTTTCCCCGGTTGTACATGAATTAGCTACCACCACCATACCATCAAATTGGTTGTCAAAATAATACTGAACCATGTTACGTCTTAACAACATTTAGGCCATTGATAGACTATTTAGCATTGACGATCCTTTATTATTTATTTTACGACAACTGCATCATTTATTATATCTTTTGATACACAACATAATATTATTCCAAGATTTCTCGAGGTGTTTTGTGTTAACATATTATTAACCGTAGCCGGAGTTAAAACAGTCAAAGCTACTAGGGCCCCTAAGTATCTACCTTTTATAAAACAATCAGTTGACTAGGCTGTGTCGTTAGTTGGAATCATTCTCACTAGTTCCATTGGCAAATGGTTCCATGGAACAAGTGAGAGCCCAACACCCTATTTCCAAACTATATCAATCGTCAATGCTAATGGCACCGTCATTAAGTACACCTTATTTAAAAATAATTTAGAACATTCAGCTCTTAACCTTCTAGAACATATCCAAGGTATGTCCAAGGCAAGTCATCTAACTATTACAGTAAATGACTTTCGTATCTCTTACTTACAAATCGCGATCCACTTATCATCCTTGCACCTCTGACAGTCGACCCTGCAGCACCAATGGAAGGTACAGTTGCAAGGTTTGATGCTGGACTTCCTGATGAGGGCGTGCCCTCTGCCGCAGCAGAGGAGGTCACAGGAGCCCGAGCGAGAGGTCCGACCCACGCGGCAGACCCGGCCTGCAGTCCCTGCTGAGTCCGTTTTGGGGTCCACGTCGCAGAAACTTGGAGACCTGGTGAAAAGTAAGGTGAATAGGTAATACAGTAGGATCAAGGTAAGAGAAAACCTATGCGAAATGTATAAGACTTAATGTATAACAAAACAACAAAGGAATGCAATAAAGAGAATGAAAGTAAGCTCATGCTATTCCTCTACTTTATAAGGGAAGAGAAACTTGGTGACCTGGTGAAGGAAAGTAAGATGAATCGATAATACAGCAGGATTAAGGTAAGTGTAAGCTCACGTCATACCATAACTCTACCAGAGTAAATAGTCTTCGAAAAAAAACAAAACATATGCATGAATAAGATGATTTTATAGCTTTCTTTAGCTGATGCTTCATAAATTGTTTCTCGCCAATGCTCTAGAATTTTACCTGATGGGGGATAATCACAGCAAACATTCGCAAAATGCCCTTCACTCTACAGAACACTAGGTACGTGTCAGTGAAGAAAATACAATAAATGATAAAGGATTTTTACTACTGCTTTTTACAAATAGTAACTTTAGTCACCACCATATGAGATATTTTAATGTCCCTACTGCTTTGGCCTTCCTAATGGATGGATAAGAAGGAGAAGTAAGTAGGAGTATTTTAAGTCTTAAACATAATCTGTTCTTACTTCTCAAAGAACAGTAGGCTTGACTTCGGAGCTGGTCGCGCCTTGCTCCTCCTCCTGCCTCGTGGTCTTCCCTTAAGTACCGCCATGCCGTTATTCAGCTCTTCTTGGGCCACTATCAGAGCCTGCAATTTAAAATGCCAATAAGCAGGGCTTGTTGCCGGTTGGTACCGATACCAAATTCTCATATAAACCGGAAAGTACCGACTTTCAGGGAGTTTATATGGAGAATTTGGTATCGCTAACAAGCCCTGCTAATAAGTATGGGAGGTGTACAAAATAGAATGTAATTGAGGGCCAGGGCTGAAAGATTTCGATGAAAGGTCAAATTAAGAGATTGTCTGGCCTTCAAAAAACTTTGCTAAGCTAGGTGTTATTCCTGTGATCATAGAAAACTTGACATCGTTTTGGTATGTTTATTCTAATTTTGATGCTTCAGGACGTGCCGTAAAGCATAATAGCTTTACGGTAATGATATTTTTGTATAGTAATGACATATTTTCGATTGATTGCAGTTTGTCACCTTCCGGTACTGCCGCTTGATGGTAGAAGCCACCACTCTGAAGTCAGGTGTGGTTCTCCAGCAAGTCCTTAGTTGACAGCTGCCTGATAGACCATGACACTTGCATCGTACCTCCATGTGAGAAGATAGTATCTGTAACGAAGAACATAGTAAGTAAGGTATTTGCTGTGAATAGCAACAACTCATTTTGTCCAGTGGGGAAGGAGAACCTCCATAAAAATTTAAACCTTTCAGCGGTATATAATAATACCTTTGTTTCGGCCTCAATCTATCTTTTTAAATATTACAAATACAAAAGCAGCAACTACAAATATGCGCAAAAATGCGCTATCGCCACGAAACATAAATATCAAGAAAAATGTTGGCACTTATTCCACCAAAATGAACATGAGCCTTCAACCCGTCATATTACGAGGCAGTTGGAAATAAATCTCAAGCAAGCCGTACGTGACCGCATTTGTCGTAATTACTTACCACCCACCGCACCTAGCCGTAACATTTACATAATTAAACGCCTCAACGCAATCACGATGACGTCTTAATTTCGCCAACGCCGCCGGCCGGCCATTTCCCAAATCGAGTCGGGGCAAAAATTCAAATAAATCGGTGTTCTGAACCGCCTCCCGAACCCGCGCCGTAATAACCCGGTATTAAGAGCGTTCGCGATAGAATTCGCCACCCAAGACGTTTGTGATTTAGGGTTGCCAGGTTTGATGTAGATTTGCGGACACACCGGAAAATCTTACATATAATATAGAGGAGTTGTTTGCTAGTTTTTAATTTTGTGGTACCTTCCTTTCAGCTAGTAATAAATTACCTCATATACTTATAGCATTTTTTATTATTTAAATCAATTTCAATTACTAAAATAAAATAAAAAAATATAGGGAAGTACGTAGGTATATATGCCACTGTTTTTGTTTTCATAAATTATATTGTTTGATTTCTGCACTGTCAGAGTTTGATTTATCTTGCTGTGAAAAGCGACGGATCGTCACATCGCGTGCAAACGTCATTACATTAGAACGCATCCAATAACAACATGGCTTCAGACGATAATACCCGTACCGGGCGGTCCCGGATTTTCCGCTCCTGTGGCAACCCTATTAGTAATACGTAGTAATGAAGCTGGAATATTAAAAATGGAGTCGACCTGCTTATTATGTTCTCACCTCTGCGGCCGCTTGTGAAATACGGCGGACTAATATGGGTCTTGGACCAATCTGAATGGCCTGTAATGGTGGCGCCATCTGCTCACAATCGATCGATTATAGAATAGATTTGAAATAACTCAATTTTGTTGGTCTCGATGTGAAAGAAGCTAGGATGAAGTCTGAGGAAAGAAGCTGATAGTATGAAGATTTTCAAACCTAGTTTTTAAGCCTTTTGTAAGTCAGCTACAGAAAAAACCTGACCTCGCCGAATCCTATCACAGGGGGGTCAAGTGACTCAACCTTGTGTTGTTAGTATGCAGTAGACCTAGAATATTTCAATTGACATTGGGAAGTTTAGTGATTGTGCTTTAAAACTAATAGTTTGTACACTCATCCCTTATTAGCATAGAGTTCTAAGTCCTAAGAAACTACTTGTCCAATTTCAATTGTTTTTTCTTTTTTTTTTGTCATTGTATCAGCGATCAGTCTTTTAGCAGATTAGGTGAGCGATATGTCCGGTCAAAGGCGCTCCCCAGTAGTTGCTGCCTTTCTTAACTGTCTACAATTTAGATTCTGAACGTCATGTCGTTTAGCCGTTTACTGTAGCTAATGTTGTTCAGTTTGCATGCTAGCTCATCAGGATGATTTTATTGTTGATGATTATATTGTTTTATGAATAAATTGAATTGAATTGATTTAAGAGCTGATGTCTGTTTTTTTTTCTATTAGTGAAAAAATAAGTGGTGGTACCTTATAAATTAGTTAGCAATTTTATATTTATTATCGAAGCCACTGTCTTGAGAACTATAGTCAGTAAAAAGCATGAGTAGCAACGTGAGTCATAATCTCCCGGACGATTAACGCCCAGACAGACCAACATATTAGATTGTGACGACCGTGTCTAAATCGGCAACAAATTAAGCTCAAACCACACATGGCGATGTGCTTAAGTAGATTTTTATGTCAATCTCTTGATGTAGGTCAATATAAGGTAAATAATAAAATGGTTGCATTAATAAGCTCTAAGTTCGTATGAGTACTTACCTATATAGAGGCCCATTAGCCGAGCTAGAAGATTTTTGATAAAAATCGTTTTATAAGAAAAGAAAGTTTGTTACTAGCTGTTTTTGTGATCCACTCCTATGTATGTGTGTATTTATTGTTTACTTTATGCGTAAGTCTACTAAAAATCGAGATTGGTTTAAATTTCAGACGACCTCCGTGGCCCAACGGTCATCACGCCGGACTGCCACACCGGAGGTCTCGGGTTCGATCCCCGGTCGGGTCATGATGGAAAATGATCTTTTTCAGATTGACCCGGGTCTTGGATGTTTATGTATATATGTATTTGTTATAAAAATATAGTATCGTTGAGTTAGTATCCCATAACACAAGTCTCGAACTTACTTTGGGGCTAACTCAATCTGTGTGATTTGTCATGTCATATTGTCAAAAAAAAAAAAATTACAGTCAGATCATTAACGTCGTACTTAATTTTCATCAACTTACTGCAAAGTTCTACTTTTTACATAATAAGTATATGTACCTATTGGATTTTCTCAGACTTTATAACTACTTACTCTTTTATATTTTAATAGCATAGAATAGGATATTTTGCACATAAAAAAATCTATTTCATAATAAAGTCAAATCCAACCAACAATTAATCAAACCTTTCAATGCTAATATTAAAAAAAGATAGATATCGGAGTCATCGAGAATCGAGATGTAAATAAAATAATAACTCATCGATATTTTTGTAACGTAATTATCACCTTGCCCTCTAATGTGGTACCTAATTCCTTGTGTGGGTCGAACTTGGACTCTTTTATAGACCCGCTTGAACGACCTCACACCGTAACGAATATATAGTATCTATGGGCTTAGAAAGAATCATGTTATGAACGAAAATACGATACATTGGTATCAACATTTTGAAAAATAGCAGGGCTTTTGTCACGATAAAATATATCGCAAAAACATTACCGTTTCACAGCATTCAGTTCTGAAAACTAGAGAAATTTACCAATATGTAAACAAAATCCTATTAGTTCTCTTTTCGTAGCTACGATGGTATTTACAGACGTGTCAAATTTATAACACATCTGTCTTCAGGGGTTGAAAAGAGAATAAAATTGACAAATGGAAAATAAATATTTTCCAATACAAGAGCGAAGATTTACAGCGACACGCATTCCACCGGCAGGTGTCCAGATTCGCCACGCGCCGGTGTGACTGAGGCCGACTTTATTTTGACATTAATAAAAATATCATCGCGGGGTTATTATAAGCGAGCGTGTCTAACTCAGATCTCACTGGGAGGCTGTTAATTATGTGCCTACAAAACAAAATGGAGGAACTTGCCGGAACAATGGTCAAGTGTGGGGTCCAAAGGACCACCGGCTTCGACCAATTTACCTTCACGCCGTGATACGACGGCAATTGGTTATTAAATATTTGATGAAATCTCCCCACTAATATTTCGATGAATGAAATGACTGTTCGGTAAAAAACGCTTCAGAATCTGTCGAATATTGTTAGGTAATTACAATCATTTAGGGAAACGTTAAATTAATTTCAAAGATTTTTAGAATCTTAAACTTAGGTAATCCTTCAACGACGAAGAGGTCGCATGAGGTATTGCGTCCATTGTTAAACAATTATTATCGTTAAACGTGCTTGAAGGATTTAATGGTACTTAAACAGTTGTGAAATCTTTTGTTATAAGGTAGGCTTTTGAATCTGAAAATTGACTGAAACATATGGCAGTATAATTTGACTGGTGTTTAAAGGTGATGGAAGTATATATTACACAGATACATATTTACTATTCTTTTGTGAAAAAGTTTAAAGTGAAAACTTGTTTAGGCGCTCTGAACATTTTATTTTGTGTTATTCAATGAGATTTAGGTGAAATGTTCGACTATGTAACGCCAGTTCGGGTAAAGTCGGCGCCTTGTTGAATTCTTACTACTGTCGAAGCATATACCATTGTTTATAGAATTGTGTCACTTAAAAAAAAGAAAAATTTAGATGAAAGTGGCTGCGGTGACCTTTGACCATTAATAAAGTCATTAAGCTAGCATCGGTGCTTATATCTGTTTGATTTTGAATAATAAATGAAAAATATTAAATCGTTATCTATTTCTCAGTTACAAACGTTATTTTATGCCTTCTTTTAATCATCTAAGAGTTATGATTAAGTATCATTATCTCATAAACGCAACATAGTTTCTACCCGAATTTTATGGCAACCACAGATTATTAAAGTCGTTAACTGTCGCAGTAAACAGTGTGTTAATAGTAAATTATTTAGCTACTTAGTTAAACTTTTGCGTGAAGCTACCGATTATAACATTAAAATTTATGCTGTCCATAAAATAGGTAGGTATAAAAGTGTTTTGTGTGATACCCTTAATAGATTTATATGATTTACCATGAAATTTTGTTGTTTTCATATATTTCCCGACTTTATAATCATTACCTATTGTTAAAATTTATCATAGAAAAGCATAAAATAATATACTTAGCTTTGTTTTACTAGCAATAGTAAGTGATTAGCGTTGTTACCCGAATGGTAGATGAAAAAAAAAATGAAATTTACTCTCTAGAACTACACAGTATTAGAATATCTTTTTAATATGAAGCTATTCATATGAACTTCATATGATAATACATATGAACTTCATATGTTTTATCATATTTTGTCAAGTTTTCTAAAAAATAACTTCAATGATATACATTCATTCAAACAGTCATCTAACATCATCTGATTTAATAGAATCTAAAAAAAAATATTTAAAAATAAAATTACAGTAATTATTAATCCATGAAAGTTTTTAAACACCGGTAGGTCCAATAGTCGACCTCCCGCCAATTGTAATTAAGCTATACAAATGAACAAATTAAATAATTTGTACCTACGTCGTGTTTGTATTATGAAAAAAGATAAATTCTATTAAATCGTAAATCCCTAATAAGTAAGCGAGGTATGCTGGTTTAACGTCAGATTTGGTTACGGACACCAATATAATATATTTGTCAAAGTTACCAGTCAATTATAAAAGGAAATTTTCAACGTTATTCCTTTACCATAAGGTATAATTTGTTTGATATAATTGATCGATGACAGCAAAGTTAATGTTGTAATTTAGTATTTAAACTCGTGCTGGACATGTTTATTGTGGATCGGAAGAGGCCTATTAAATTATTAGAAGTAATCCCATCGGTGGGTCCGGTATTTTGGCGTTACTCGGTAGTGTGTTGATTCATTATAGAGAAATCAGTCCCTGACATGTTTAGGTGCCAGACAGATTGTCAGTTCTACGAATGGAATCTGTTTATAATGGATTGTTGATGTTGCGAAGCGACTTGTTGAGTAGTTGCGGTGCAGTAACTCGCACAGTGTAGAGGTGCTTTACGAGGTACTCGCGCGTGCGAGTTACTGCAACATTTTTCGCTTTTATGGCCACGGGAACAGTGCTTTTTCCCGGGATGAAAAGTACCCTATGTCCTCAGAAATGTGCATGCGAAATTTCAGGAAGATTGGTAAGTAAGCAAAGATCAGTAGATAAAGCGTGAAGACAACAAACAAATAAACAAACAAACAAACCTCTTTCGCATTTATAATATTAGTTAGGACTAGCTGGCGCCCGCGGCTTCGCTCGCGTTAATCTTTTCTTAGCGGATGCCTACTGCATGCCAAATTTCAGCCCGATCCGTCCAGTGGTTTGGACTGTGCGTTGATAGATCACTATGTCAGTCAGTCACCTTTTAGTAGTTATATATATAGATATAGATATAGATATAGATATAGATATAGATATAGATATAGATATAGATATAGATATAGATATAGATATAGATATAGATATAGATATAGATATAGATATAGATATAGATATAGATATAGATATAGATATAGATATAGATATAGATATAGATATAGATATAGATATAGATATAGATATAGATATAGATATAGATATAGATATAGATATAGATATAGATATAGATATAGATATGAGCAACAGTCAGCCGCTCGCAATGTCTAAATCATCCATTAGTACTTTGGTCACATAGTTGGATTCACAGTCAAAGAAAATTATGAAACGTTCTGAAAGATTCTCATCATTGTTCTCTCTGAACTGAAAAATGAAAATGGAAATTGCGACAGTCTAAATTATTGTTTATTATAAGGTAAATTCCTTCTGCCAAACTTACAAATGCAAAAGTTTGGATGTCTGTGTGTGGTGGTTTAATATTATTGTTGTCAAATTTAAATCTTTATTTGACAAAGTTACGAGGGTGAATCAAAAAGTTCTTAGAAGTGCACATTAATATAATATTTTTGTGGGTAGTTAATTATTTATTTTAAAGAGTGCCAATCACACAATAGTAATGCGTAGTAACACTTGATTAGATCGTACCGTTTGCAAATAATAAATTATTTAGTACAAGGCGTTTCTAAAAATCTTTAAATATGGAGAGGCATGAGTTGCAGTGATAAAGTATCTGTGCCTGAAAAAAATGTCCACTAAAGAATTTTTTTTGGATATTGCTGGGCAAAGGTCTAAGAAATAATAATAATGTCTGGTTTATTAAGATGTCACTTAATTTTGTAAAATATTTCTGGTAGAATCATTAAGTCATAATTTAATTTTAAATCGGACAATTCTGTAAGTTAAAATATTTAATTTTAATGAGGCTTTTAATTACGTAAATGAAAAGGGACCAGACCTTAAACCTTTTATAGCTCAGTATAAAACAGGGTGTGATCGAAAGGCGGCGAATGCGGTGCAATACCATATTATGGTCATGTACCATAACAGGCCGACCACCCATATAGGTGATTACCAAGAGCCACGCCCCAAACCGCACTCAAATTTCAAGTAAATAGGCCCTTTGACGACTGAATAGACCAATTTAAACACCTTAATATAATTTTCCCTTTAACCAACTATTATATATAGACCTTTTCGATCTTCTCAAATTCTGTGGGATTAGAGGAAATTCCAGAGGTCATAATAAGGTGGCGATGGACCACCATTAAAGATGCTAAGACAAAATAAGTGTTGCTTTAGGTGTCATATTGTTTTGGATAACAACTGGGCTGAAATTACCTATTGTTATGTTGATTGAGTCATTGATTTGGTGTTATGGATTTTTTCTACTGGCTTTGTAAAAATTGTGTTTTAAAGGATTTATGATTGTTGATATATACATATATATTTTGAGTTAAAAAGTTCTTTTACGTGATACATTTATTGATTTAATTAGATATATGGAAATCATCACATTTTCCATGAAAATTTATTACGAATGCGAAAATCTTTCTAAACATATAATAAAACTGTAACTGGTCTGAGCGCTGTGTCTGTACATAGGAGATATTTAAGAAAAAAAACTAAAGGAGTCTTCATAGGGCCAATAGAAGCCAAAACCATTTTTGTAAAGAATTTTTGTCTGTCTGTATTTCTGTCTGTCTGTTTGTACGCGCATCACGCAAAAACTACTGGACCAAATTTGGTGCGGTTTTCACTATTGTATTGTAGAAGGTCTAACTTAAAATCTGGCGTACGTTTCATCTTGATACGTCGGTCGCTTAGAACCAGAGATATAAACATTAGTAAGTTACCAAGTTACCAAGTAGTAACCAAGTTCGCGGGCACAAGCTAGTTATAAAATATCAAATAAACAAATCAAAGAATGGGAGGAACTATTTGATTATGAAAACAATTCAAGTCCGAACATTAAAATGCACCCCTCGTTAGATCAAGGCAAAGTTATGCATTCGTTCGCTAATGAAATAACTCAGTACTTTCAACAAGTACGCCTTTTTATTCCTTGAATTATGACATCAAAGAGCGGTATTAATATTAATTTACTAGATTTTTATTAACGCCATCTATCTGTGAGGGGCGAAAATAAATATTTATTTGAAAACAAATCAGTAAGATAACCTATTACAACTAAGTCATGAACCATTAATTGCCATAATAGAGATCACTACTTTTTTAGAAATGGATAACATTATGATTGCTTTGAAACAAATACAGCTTGATATATCAAGTCAAAAACAAGATATGATAGATATGGAAGAAAGATTAAAAGAGAATATAAATAGAAATATTGATGAAAAATTTAGATTCATGGAAGCCAAAACAAAAGATTTAGAAGAAAAAATTGCTCAGCAACAAAAAACTATAAATTACTTGGAAAAAGAAATGAAAAAGAAAAATGTTGTATTTTTTGGAGTTGAAGAAACCGAGCAAAGCTACGAAGACCTGCAAAGCATGAGCTTAGACATAATAAAGAATTCGATGAAAATACAGTGCCGAAAAGAAGAAATAGAATGTGTAAGAAGAATAGGCAAGAAAAGCGGAAAGGTCAGACCTGTAGCGGTGACACTGACAACTGTAGGAAGAAAAATAGAACTTATGAAAAATAAAAAATCACTTGAAAATTCCACTCTTTACATTAAAGAGGACTATCCACCAGCCGTCCTTCAAAAGAGAAAAGAGCTTCAAAAAGAGCTTAAAGAAGCAAGAGACTCTGGAAAAAAAGTGGCTCTGCGTTATGATAAAATAATAACAATAACAGAAAAGGGATCTTCAAAAGAACTGACAACAGAAAAAAGACCAAACAAAAGACACCTATCGGAATCACCCATCAATACATCAAACAAAAATGAAAAATCTAAAAATGGCACGAAGCAAATTGCGAAGAAAAATAAAGAAAAAGATATAATTTCATACATGCGCCAAAGTAGTTCAGACAATCCATTGCCTTTCGAAAAAACACAAGCACATAAAACCTGAAGTAGCTGCCCCTCCACCTTCCCCAAGCCGGCTGGTCTCCGTGGGGAAGTAGACTACAACCCCCCCCATATTATAAGAGTACCAAATAAATATAAATAAAGATTCAATATTATTGAAGAATAGAATAAAATAATTAAAAATAAGTAAAGGAAATATAATAAATTAATTAATGTCAGTTATTATTGCAGTCTGAATATATATATTTACTTTGATTTATATAGATGTCAGTATTTTAACTAAATTGTTTTATAATTAATAAATAAATAAATGTAAAATGTTTATAAAGGTACTGCAATTTCAATATATTTACTTTAAATTATTAATAAATAAATGAATGTGTGTATTTAAACTTTAATTGTTAATTAAGCAATATAATTATTATTAAATGATTATAATGATTAATGATACCTATAGATGGCGATTTAGCAATTTTATGACTAGAATGAAATCTGAAATATTACCGCATAGTTAATATTAGATATACTAACTGGATAGGTAGGGGGAGGCCTATACGCCGTAGGGCGACTTCCAATAATGTAAAATAATATAATTGAATTATAATAAGGTATTAGTTTTGAAATCAACAAAGCATAATATTAGATTAAATATAAATTTATAAATTGTAACTATATTTTAATGTGTATGTATTGTAATAATGTATTTAAGATATAATAATATAAATAGCTGAATATTTTCTATTTCAAAGCATGTAGGTATTAATTTTATTGGTTGAATAAAGGGCTTTTTTATTTATTTTTTTATTACTAGATTTTTTATACATACATACATAGAATCTTTATCCCTTTCGCGGTAGACAGAGCCAAGAGTCGTGAGACCACGCTTAGCTGAATAGTGGGCTTTCTGATGGAATGGCGTTCAGGTATAGTGACAGTTTGCTAGCCCATCGCCTATGAGTGGAGGAATCCCCAGTTTAATGCCCTTTCCCTCGATTGACTTTTAAAATCTGCGCGGGAAGAGAAGTAGCTGGCACATTTTATGTTTTTTCTTCGCTCCCAGACCAGCATGTAAGCATAGATTTTTATGTAAGTATCTATGCAAAATCATGCGCATCGAGCGACGATGGTTCAGTCGGCTAGGCGAGGGTTATCGTTATGCGCTCACTAGGTGGCGCTAATGGCAAGTGCGGTCCTGTCAATGGTACAGTACTGTCATTTGAATTTGACACATCGACATTGACAGCGTTGTACCATCTGACAGATGCTTGCACCTCACTTGTAGGTGCTGAAATCTGGTGGAATATTTGAACGCGATCAGTAGAACAGATCAGATCCATTGTGTCAGTCAGAATCATCAATACATATAATAAAACTGTAACTGGTCTGTGTGTGTAATAAAACTATGAAGGGTCTTTATAGGGCTAATAGAAGCCAAAACCAATTTTTTTAGAATTTTTGTCCATCTGTCTGTCACCTTTAAGTTAATAAAAAGGTGCACTTCGTTTGGTGCTCTTGAAAATGGATGTGCTTCAAGGAATACTTCTAAAGATGATGATATTTCTTTTTTGTTTACGCCCATTTTCATTAACCACTACCTGCTTCCTACCTGAAGGAAAACATCGAGAGGAAATCTGCACACTGGTTGGCTATTTCAGTTCACCTAGTTAGTAATAGGCTGCCGCTAGATGGCGTACCTATATCCATAGAATGTTGCTCTCACGGACTCCTCGCGCGCGGAAGTCCTTGTTGCTCGAAAACCTATATCTGATACAGTTTGCTTTATCTAAATGTACGAAAAGAAACAGGCGAGAATCGTGCACCTGGTCCTCTGAAGTTGTAACTGCTGTAGCTACGTGCCAGCTTACGATTTCAAGCTTCATTAAGCTCTCTCAATAAAGCTCTCATTAAATTGTAAAGCTTTAATGATTTTTTTTCCCATCCAACTGGTCATTCCAGATGTTGGCACGTTCAACAACACGAGATTGATAGTATTAATGGGCAAGAATCAATTTCATGATTGAAGTTTTGGAGAAATGCTGCATTGGAGTTAGTGCTTTTTCCTGGCATCTTTGAAGGTGGTGTTAAACTATATTTTTTCCTCATACTATCGTCAAATGATTGAATGCTTTTTGGAAAACAAAAAATAAAAAGCGGTTAATGAAACGAAAAAAAAAAATAATTCTCTTACCGATCTCCCAGCATTATTGTTATGCACGTTGATCTTCGACTGCAGATCGTCGACTTTTTCTCTCACGTCCAGGAATTTTCTAGAAAATTCTATTCCATAGGCGAGGTTGTGTGAACAGCCACTCCACTCCCACTTGTTGGCTCTCGCTCGCCCCCTGGGGTCGTGGGAGGCGCGGTAGCCCAGAGGGTCGCAGCCGCAGGACAGGAGGCGACCCTGGGCACAAGCCCTGGCTATTGCGTGGGCTACTCCAGCCGCTGTCAGGGCGTAGAGGAAACCAGACTCTCGGAAACCTGGAGAGAAAATAGGATTATTTAACACGGACTGGAATGTTTACTTAAGAACTATTTTTATTTTCTTACTAGCTTTCCCACGGGAACAGTGCTTTTTCACGAGATAAAAGGTATTGTAGCGTTACACCGCTACAATGTCAAGTCTATTTTAGTTTGTGATTCTATTTCTGCGCAAACTTTTCTCTTGGTTCTTTCTTTATGATAAGGTTTTTGAAATTGAAATTCAGAGGGTTCGATTTTTTGGACGGACTGTCAATTGGGAGTGAAAAAATGGATTTTTTAGAGAGTTGATTTTTCTTTTTGATATTTTTATCTCAATTTCTTTTCTTTGTACTATATCGATTCAGTATTAAATCTTTAATGTGCTTTTATTATTCTTAACATACAAGTATCTCTAGCAATGACGATCAGACCTCCTATTAAAGATGGCACGAGGTTGAATCTAGTTGTCAAAAAACCAGAAGGATTATATGGAGTGGCACTGAGATATTTCATGTATGTATTGTCTGGACTGTTTATTAGACGAGAGTGGGCAAAGTCGGCCTGCACCTGGATATTCGTCAGCGTGTTGTAAATCAGGTTGTGGACCAAGATGTGGGACTCAGCCGGGTGGAACGCGCTTCGAAATCTTCAGACGCGGCAAAGTCGGCCTGCACCTGAGAATGAGTCACAGAACGACGAAATGTTTAGTTTGTAACCGTGGCGCCTGTGGTTCGTTTAAGATAGACTTTTTAAACATATTGTGCTAACTTTTTCCTCTAAATTCTAAAGGCCCCCCTTTTGTCGGGATAATTTTTGTTTCGGTTTTGATTTGGAATTTTTATACATCATTTCATCCATTTCTTTCACTCATTTAATTTTCTTTTTAAAATAACAAGCAAATTCATGTATTTCTTATTTTACCTGTTAATATTCCTTTCCTGTTGTTAACTTTCCTTACTTTTATTTTTATTTCTTTAGTGTGTCCGGATAATTTTTTGTTAAAGGACATTGGTCAATTTTTTTTTAGTTCAAAAATTATACTCGTGTTTTAAGCAGTGATTCTTTTATTTTGAAACCCAAGTTTCACTGCAAAAATGGCGCCCGAACAGGGACGAATCCTGGTTTTTACCTGGTTTTTACCTGTTTTTTTTACCTTTTATTACTTTTCTTGAATTATTATTATTTTTTTTTTTTTTTTGTTGTTTTTGTGGGACGGTGACCGTTTACCGGTCGCGGTTTTCCATCCTGTGATTTTCTGTTTTAGCCAGCCGAAGCTGCCCGACGATTCTCCTTACTGTGGATTATTCACATTTAATTGATGGCTTTAGAGTCGGAGGTTATATTGCGGTACGGTGTTGCATCGGGTTGCTCTGGTTCTTGCAATAATTTGGCTACTGCTTACACCCCGAATTTCTTAATGTACGGTCGCGAGTTGTCAATGATTTTGCAGCGTGTTGAAAATCAGACTGTGGACCAAGATGTGGGACTCAGTCGGGTTGAACGCGCTTCTAATCTTTAGACGCTTCGTGCTCCACGCTTTGTTCAGTGCCGCGTGCTTAGACGAGTATCCCCGCAGGCTTTCGTGTTGGCGGATACGGATTCGGAGCACGTCGGTACTTATCATATTAAGGACATTCTCAAATAATTTTTTGCTTAATCCGTTTTCTTATCTTTTTTCAAAATTCTAAAATATTCACATTATTTACCTGGCTATGACAACCTGGATATTCGACAGCGTGTTGTAAATCAGGTTGTGGACCAAGATGTGGGACTCAGCCGGGTTGAACGCGCTTCGAATCTTCAGACGCTTCGTTAGGTATACCCGTATGACCAAGTCTCTGATTCATAGGGATAGCAATAAGGTTTAGTATTTCGTTTAGTTTTTTAGGTTAGCATTTGGTTGCGTTTTGCTGTTTGTTGGTTTTGTGTAGGTATCTTGTCCGGATTTTGTTTTAGTTGTTCGGTAGTTATGTTTTATTGGTTGTTTGTTGTGGTTTGTTTGTTTGTTTTGTTGGTTTGTTTGTTTGTTTGTTTGTTTGTTTGTTTTGCTTTGTTGTTTTTTTGTTTGGTAGGGAGATGCTGTAGCGTTACACCGCTACAATGTCAAGTCTATTTTAGTTTGTGATTCTATTTCTGCGCAAACTTTTCTCTTGGTTCTTTCTTTATGATAAGGTTTTTGAAATTGAAATTCAGAGGGTTCGATTTTTTGGACGGACTGTCAATTGGGAGTGAAAAAATGGATTTTTTAGAGAGTTGATTTTTCTTTTTGATATTTTTATCTCAATTTCTTTTCTTTGTACTATATCGATTCAGTATTAAATCTTTAATGTGCTTTTATTATTCTTAACATACAAGTATCTCTAGCAATGACGATCAGACCTCCTATTAAAGATGGCACGAGGTTGAATCTAGTTGTCAAAAAAACCAGAAGGATTATATGGAGTGGCACTGAGATATTTCATGTATGTATTGTCTGGACTGTTTATTAGACGAGAGTGGGCAAAGTCGGCCTGCACCTGGATATTCGTCAGCGTGTTGTAAATCAGGTTGTGGACCAAGATGTGGGACTCAGCCGGGTGGAACGCGCTTCGAAATCTTCAGACGCGGCAAAGTCGGCCTGCACCTGAGAATGAGTCACAGAACGACGAAATGTTTAGTTTGTAACCGTGGCGCCTGTGGTTCGTTTAAGATAGACTTTTTAAACATATTGTGCTAACTTTTTCCTCTAAATTCTAAAGGCCCCCCTTTTGTCGGGATAATTTTTGTTTCGGTTTTGATTTGGAATTTTTATACATCATTTCATCCATTTCTTTCACTCATTTAATTTTCTTTTTAAAATAACAAGCAAATTCATGTATTTCTTATTTTACCTGTTAATATTCCTTTCCTGTTGTTAACTTTCCTTACTTTTATTTTTATTTCTTTAGTGTGTCCGGATAATTTTTTGTTAAAGGACATTGGTCAATTTTTTTTTAGTTCAAAAATTATACTCGTGTTTTAAGCAGTGATTCTTTTATTTTGAAACCCAAGTTTCACTGCAGTATCCTATATCCTTTTCAGTACTTCTAACTATATGTATGCGAAATTTTAGGAAGATTGGTTCAGTAGATAAAGCGTGAAGAGGCAACAAACAAACAAATAGACAAACCAACAATTTTCTTTATTGATTAGGATTTACAAAACTTAACCCTGATTTAGTCACCTCATTATGATTTTCTTAGCTTGAAAAGATCGTATGTAAAATATCAATTTGACTAGAATATTAGCATCTACGAGTGGATGGATCATGTTTTTATTACTAGGACCGTAAAGAATCGATTACATCAAGTGATCAGGGCAGGAACAGGATTCAATAAATAATATAATCTGTAGAGGAAGCGATAAGCACGGACGTTGCCGCTGGCTTAGGAATTAGCTGATGCACATAGAATATGCAACGAGTCTTGAGATCAACATTTGTCATTTTTTTAGATTGAAAAGTTCTGGATATAGGTACCTATTCTGAATCTTATGATGTTTCGATTTTTAAGTTGTTTTATTTTGAATCATTTAGGTAGGTACAACTATGTAAGTATAATGAGGAGCGAAAAGGTTCGCAAAGCAAAGGATGGGTGACCAAAAATGTATTATCTCGAGTGCTTTCCGAATGGTGGGGGTAATCAAAATAGCTGGTTTTGAAGTATACTTATTGAACTACACAGTTACTTATGATGTTGGCAACTCTAATAATGAAGTTTCTCATTGCATGCGCCATCATTATCATACGAGGAATCAATTAAGATTAAATAATTTTAAATGGCTAAGTATTATCAACTATATCGTTTATTAACATACCAACTACATCCAATATTTATTGCTCTTCAAACATGAAATCGTAATTTCTTTTGGAGCAATAAAACATATACGTGCATCGGAGATCTAAGCTAAGCTCCTATTAATAATCTATAATCTAACGACAGTATCTCCAATTCATTTCCATTACGGTTTTACTTTATTAAAGTTTCAGATTAACAGAATAAAAGTAGTAAGAGTTGACTAACATTTCTTCGATATCACGAACCTTGTGTCATGCATTAAGTTGTAGAAGCAAGTATTCAAGTTACTTGCAGGGACTGTTGATACCAGGGTTGTGTTTGATAGCTGATAGCTGTTGATACCAGGGGGGATATTTGAGTGTGATGTTTTCAAGGGTTTTTATGGCTTTAAACCAAAATTCCTTAACAGACCTTTCCTTGATCAACAAATCCTTTCCTTGACAGATATACATAGATGGCTGAGGCATCTTTTGAGTCCCTACGTTGTCCCGGGAAAAAATAGACTATGAGACGTCTAGAACAGCTGAATTAAAAAAGTTATAAAAGACATCGATAACCGTGTTTTCTCGTCTAAATAACTATGAATAGGCCATCCTTGGAACGCGGAAAGTCCGCGTACCTCCATTTATCTACATTATTGCAATAAATTAAATAGTGAATCCATTTGCGAGATGCAAAGATAAGCTATTGGCCTCTAACAATGTAATCTTTTTACCATAAATAGTATGATTGGAGATTTGCATAGGACTACGGTCTGAACCGTCAGCAGCAAAGTTAATTGTGTTTAGAAGTTAGGTCCGTAAAGTATAGAGAGGTTCCTCTATTTATTTTTGGATTTTTGTGTATCTCGGAATAAACTAATCTCTAATTTCTATATGAGAGTACTTTAGGTTTAATTTTATCTATACATAATACGCCAGTACTTTTATTATGATTTCATCTGAGCGCTTTCTCGGTTGCATCCTCAGTATACGCGTCGGAGCCCAGGGTTCGCAATCCTACTTTTTCTTCTCCACTTCGCACGGTCTTCGGTATCCTTCATTGTGAGACCATTGGTACGCATCTTACTTGACGACATCAAGCCAGCTCTTCTTGGGTGTGTCCGTTCTGCCAGGACCGCCATATTTGCGTATAAGAAACATAAAGTTAGGCTGGATTATTTCTAAGTTCAGGCACAGAATTAATATAAGTCCAAAAACGAAATATACTTAGCTGCATTTACATATCTTATAGCTTGCGTTAGTGGTGGCAAACCTTAGTCGTCAGTTAATTGTGCTATCCTAGCTATTTCATTGTGGTATTCCTTTTGCGTTTGAAGATTTTAAGAGCCATCTCCTTTAATGGGCTATTAAGGTTCTGATGCCAAGCCACCTGCTTTCAACGAGTGTATCCTGGTTTTTATAGTGCTTACATTAATTCTTGATCAATGCTCGTTCTAAGGTTTAGTGCGCAATTTGCGAGTCCGGACTTATCGATTGGTTGAGCCACAGATAAAATAAGACTGTAGACTGTGGGTGGCTCGTAGTCATCGAATCACAAGACATAGAAGTGTCAGGTGCTTGATGTCAGGGCTTTATATATACATATATACCTATACATAAGGAAGTCATTCACTCACATTCGTAATAGAAAAGATACTTATTTTTTCTGTTTGCGTAAACTTGTATTTTTGTTAACTACCAGGGAGAGACATTTTATTTATTGCACAAATACTATAGTAGTTATTTTCGTGTGAGAATTCTGTCATTGCGTTTCGGTGCAAAGCATAGAGTAAGAAAAAATGTTTTTAATGAGCGATTTTTCTGACAGCTAAATTAAGAAAAAATCAGTATAAAAAATCTCAACAGATGGCGTTTTATTGAAAGCCGAGTCGTAATAATGGCTGAACCTATATGGTGCGCTTTTTATTGTCAGCCAGAGGCAGAAAAAAATCACATAGCAGTTTGACAGTTGCACAAATCAAAATATTGATACTTTTTAGATTTATTTTATTAGGTTTTATTTATTTTTTAATGCCAATACCGTGCATTTTTGCTTTTTGATTGGTCTCGCCTTTTACTAAGCGCCACCTATAAATTCATCTAGAACTATTTTTTTTTAATTTGGGTCTCAGAAAATCCCTCATTAAAGAATGATTTTTTTTCTATGTCTATGGTGCAAAGTGAGCTTCAGATGAATTCGGTTTATCTTTGAATATATAGATTTATTTACTATTTAGCTCTGACCGGAATGATAATCATAACATCGAACCTTCAGTCTAAAATACAAGACATAATTCTGACCAGCTCAACAACACTTTAGAAAGAAAGGAAGAAAGAAAAATTATTAGTTCCTACAAACTCCCGAAACGAATATCGACCGTCCTGAGTAAGCTTCTTTAGCTGCCTATCTCGATAACTCTGATAAGGGTGCACCGAATAAATTAATTACTTCAAACCACGTGATTAATACAAGGATCAGAGCTTTATCTTCCGGATTAGTGCCTCTCTATAGAATGAGTCTAATTGACGGACAGAGATACGGTTTATTGAATAATGGCATTTTTATTTGAAAACGAGGGTCATTCGTATTTTTTTGGTGTTGTTCTTCATACTGACTGGTACCTACACCATAGAGCAACACGGACTCCTTACGGACCGCGCGCGGAAGTCCTTGTTGCTCGAAGACCTACACTGAACTTATGTCGCACGAGACGATGGATTAAAAATATTACGGACAATCTACGACCACACGGGCCACACGGAAAAGTATACCACTTTTTATAGTAGATCGCATTTCAGGTGGTATACTTTTCTGTGTGGCCCGCTGTATATTACTTATTTATTACTACTTTACTTACTACCTTTATAATAACACACTCGATAAGAAGTAGGTAAGGGTACTTAGTTTTGATTTCTTTTATGAACCAAATTCAACTTAGTGTCGCAGTCGTGCCTACAGGGATCTAAAACAGACACATTGATGAATCATTTGAAGTCAAATGAACCTTACTAATACCACTTATAAGGTTCATTTTTAAATATTTGGAAAATGAGAAATGGATCATATCAAAGTGGCCGCTTTATACCCCCTGGTCATCAAACTTGTTGCAAAAAGCACAATGATTTAGAATGACTCACGTTAAATAAAATGATAATCATTATATTTCAACCATTATCTCAGCAGCGATCGTCTCGGTCCAGATGAATTAATACAAAATAGCTGTTTATACAACACGACTGCAGATTCTATTGTTTGCACTTTTAGCGGATGAAATATTCTTTCGAAAGGAGAATGATTTCAAATCAAAGAATAAGTTGTAGAAAAATTCAGTTTTCCATTATTACAAACTAGCTTTCACCCGCGGCTTCGCCCGCGTGAATTTCCCACGGGAACAGTGCTTTTTCCCGGAATGAAAAGTACCCTATGTCCTTCTCCGTACTTCCAGCTATGTGTATGCGAAATTTCAGGGGGATTGGTTAAGTAGATAAAGCGCGAAAAGGTAACAAACATCGATTTACTCTGCTTCAGGTACTACTTTAGCAAAGAAATAAATATCAGGATGATTTTCATACCTAATTGATTTAAGTTTTCAATGCTCTGTGTTTTTGCAATATCCCTAGAACTTTAGAAGCATGTGTGGTGTAAGTTTGAAAGATCGAATGAGAAATATTGATGTCAGGGAAATGTGTGGATTGAAAGAGGATGTAGTGACCAAAATTGAAAAAGGAATGTTAAGATGGTTTGGGCATGTTGAGAGGATGGACGAAAAAAGATTGACGAAATGTATTTATAAAGCAGAGATGAATGGAAGAGTTGGTCAGGGTTGACCCGTAGAACGCACTTCGACCAGATTGCGGACCTTCTTAAAAAGGAAGACATTAGGAGCACCCATAACCGGAGAGCATGTATGAAGTGAGTGATGAGTGTAGAGGAAGCAAGAAAGATCTGTTATGGATCGTAGCAAGTGGAAAATCGCTAGTCTCTGCCTACCCCCCACGGGAAAAAAGGCTTGATAATATGTATATATGTAGAACTTTTGCAAAATATCAGCCTTTTCAATAATCCTACAATACAAAATTTACATAGGTAGTCAAGTCACCAAAAATATGTATGTATAATCGTATAGTGTAAACGCTCTCCGTCCTATGCTTGTCATTCGAAATTGTATAAGGTTCCCTGACGACTGTCACGGTGTGCAAACCAAAGAAGGCAATGTTATTGTTTATTTATAAACTTTGCCCGGCCACGACGCGCTTTTTCCCTCTGTGACAAATTTATATTTGTCGATGCGAATGCACGAGATAGAATCGATACTCGATTTACAGCACGCACGATTGATCGATTCTGATCCGAGTGATGTAGATTTTACTGTTATAGGCGAATTATTCGGTTTTCTAGAACTTTGTTTACTTGAGGCTGTAACTGTATCAGATGTTGTTGAAACGGCAGGCATATAACAGAGCAAAAATATTGAGGACATTCGCAGTGATACTGATCTTAGTCATACTTAGTAATTGTTGGTATATTTGATTCTATCATTTAGATTTAAGCCGCATCAAGATCGGAGTAGAAAACCATTCAAGAGGCATACGTTCATCAGTGGACGCAAATATTCTGAGAAGAAGAAGAGAATGTAGTTTTTCTTAACTAGACTTCTATCAACTAACTTTTACTTGTACATGCCTATGTTTACAAGCTTTTTCCATGGGCGACCTACCAACGTAGGTATTCAATTCATAAACTAACCATGTAAGTAATATATTTTCATGCATAATCTGTTTGATTAAAGATAATATGGCACCAAAGATAAAATAGATATAGGTAAGTACATAAAAATAGGCTTAGGTACCTAAATGAGACATGCCTTGATATCCTAGTGAGTAATTCAATTTAACTTTACGTGAATTCTACTTTTTGATTTTAATAATAAAAATATGCTTAAACGACAGAAGTCAAAACTTTATCAAGGCGTGGTCCCAAGATAAGCTTCATGCTCGTTGACGCTGATTTTACTCGAACGAGCCTTACATAACCGAGCGTTTTAAACCTAAACCTCAGTCTCATTTAATACCCATAATACAAAGTGTTCAGCAGCGCATAACAAAGTTTTCACTTAAAAACTCAATATATAATACGACCTGTGTTAAACTTTTTATTTTAGAATTTATTCGAATTATATTTAAGAGACTTTTTCATGTTCCGAACTCGTGCTGAATTCGATAATCGATTTCGATGAATTCCGGTTAGTCGGTTTCAACTTTTTCCCTCGAAATGTTCCGAATTTCCGACTGGTGACAGATTTTAAATTCTTGCCTTACACTTGTCTTGCCTTCAGTTTTTGTGCTTGTTTGTTTTAATAATGCATGACTCGTAATTATTTTCGTTACGAATTGACAAAGAGTGGAAACAAGTTGTGGAGATTTATAGCCACGGACTCTCAAGTGGAAACTTTGTATAACTTTGTTCCTACAAGCAGTAAAGATATAGTTATACATTCGAACAGATTATGTCGCAGAACCATTTCTTATATATATAGTCTATTGCTGACCTCCTTAAAAAGGGAGATATCAGAAGCATCCACAACCGGCGAGCATGTATGAAGAGAGTGATGAGTGTAGAGGAAGCCAGAGAGATCTGTAAGGATCGTAGCAAGTGGAAATTGCTATATTATAGTATCTGCCTTGTAATATCTATGCATACCTGTGTACTCGTATATTGATGCTAGATGCGGTTTAATGCAAACTATTAGGTACCTAAAATTAAAGCAAACATCCTGCACACTGAGTTTAG
Organism: Ephestia elutella; assembly: GCA_018467065.1. Classification (NCBI taxonomy): domain Eukaryota; kingdom Metazoa; phylum Arthropoda; class Insecta; order Lepidoptera; family Pyralidae; genus Ephestia; species Ephestia elutella. The sequence goes on from CM031567.1 coordinate 15,149,903, forward strand.
AAAAGTATAAAATGCAACCAAATAGTATAGCCTATATGTATATCGGTAAGTAGATATAATAATAGAAATAATTATTAACCCGCCCATTATCGAGACTGACAGCAAACGTCACCAGTTGCGACTGTAGCGCCACCTCATTTTCCAAGTTTAAATTGGCGAATCTACATGACACCATATACGGAGACGGTGGCGCCGCGCAACAAAAACTGCAGTCGCCTAAGTAAATACAAATTTCAATTATCATTAAACGTTTTATTTCATCTTCGATTTTTTAAAACATACGCTGGAGCGTGGTCATCTTTAAATGGATGAGCATATTTATTGGTTTTTGTGGATACACCATCGGTGGTCGCCTTTTTCCGCGTTGTGTTACATTGTTTTTGATGCGCATACGCATCAAGTGGTCGCTTACAAGCCGAAACGATTTACGATTGCACAATGCACATTTTGATTTCCAATACATTTTTTACGCGCCCTTTCTCGCGTCCAAGTCGATAGCTCGTAATTCTGGCGCCAAAATGAATGAACTCTCAGCCAGTTTTTTCGGTCAATGAGTGCAAATTTCCCGTATATATTCATTTGATTACTGGTAAAGTTTCTTAAGTGGTTTTAATTGATGACTTATACGAAATTAACGGGATTTCATTTAAAGACGTATGTACGTTTGTTTTACTGAGTAATTTAAATTGAGGTTCGCGATATCAGAGATTTATGTCTTTTTCAGCTGATTTTCAAAAAAGGAGTAGGTTATTACATAAGTATAATATTATAACAGAATTTTACATGTGTATTGTATATCCTATGCAACATGTTTACTTCAATTAGGTTTACGAATAATGTAGCTTGGGGACACTAGATAATAAAGAAGCCATTCGTTAGGTACCTTACTACAGTTTAGTTATTTTTATGGGCTTCTTTAATACAGGATTAAACTGTTCGTTGGTTTGCTAGATCATAATCACGAGCTTAGTTCTTACGACCAACTGCTTGTTACGACCTGAGCCCAACAGGTTTCATAAATTCGTTAGTGTGGGTAAATTTTGCCAATTAAGGCTGTTGGAGGGTTAACGCGTGGAGGCTGTGGCGAATCGCTAATTGCCGAAACTGGGCGATAACCCGCCCGTGACGTCAGCCGCGACAAATTTTAATCTGGAATGCGCAGGAGTTGAAGTGAAGAGAACATTAGTCATTTGCGTCATATCCATACTAATCCATACTAATATTATAAATGCGAAAGTTTGGATGTGAGTTTGTGAGTTTGTGAGTTTGTGAATTTGTGAGTTTGTGAGTTTGTGAGGATGTTTGTTACTCAATCACGCAAAATCTACTGGACGGATTTCGATGAAATTTGGTACAGAGGTAGATAATGACCTGGAATAGGCTACTTTTTATCCCGGGAAAAAGCACTGTTCCCGTGGGAAATTCACGCGGGCGAAGCCGCGGGCAAAAGCTAGTATGTATATATGTGGTGTAGTGGTAATTATAGTAACATAATTCTACTTTTTTCAGTTATAAAATTTAATTTACTCAAATATTTTTGCTAATTACAAAGTGTAATTGATAAGTTTGAAGCGGTCGATGTATTAATTGGAATAATTTGTTACAATATCATAGTAAAACATCGAGAGACTATCGACGTAGATAGGTACTTTGAACTTATTTCAAATGAAACATCTCTATTTACGCCGATCGTTTTTCTTTTGGGTGATGTTTTAGTTATCCGTCTCGTCATAAAAATTCTGCTGTTTCCATTTAATAAAATTCGCACCATCACCGGCCTCTCGAGTTAATTAACCCTTAAACGCCGCTTCATAATCCGACGGGCGCAAAAAGGCCAAACAAAAACTCCACTCGATGTCACGTCCAACCCACAACTTTGGACAAATTCATGTTTTTATGCCGGCTTTTGTCTTTTTTCTCACAGTTTGGAGGCATCTGAAGGAGCACGACTCAGTAACGCACCGAGCAAGATGTTATCTCGGCCATTAGAGGGTTAGACGGTATCAGGCATTTCTACACGTCTAGTTTTTTTTAAATCCTTTTAACGATTTTTATTTTAGGTCCAACGTGACAATTATCGCCTCTTCTATATTTTGTGTGAAGTGCAAAATGTAGATTTTTTTATCTTACATCCATACTAATATTATGAATGCGAATGTTTGGATGTGAGTTTGTGAATTTGTGAGTTTGTGAGGATGTTTGTTACTCAATCACGCAAAATCTCTGGACGGATTTCGATGAAATGTGGTACAGAGGTAGATAATGACCTGGAATAGCACATAGGCTACTTTTTATCCCGGGAAAAAGCACTGTTCCCGTGGGAAATTCACGCGGGCGAAGCCGCGGGCAAAAGCTAGTAAATACATAAGTGTAGATAGTAATTTTGCCAATAAACTAATCATGTAACTTATTGGTGTCAAAGCGAATAATGTAACTATTAAACATAAGAATAATTTACTGAATTCTGCTTCCACAATTTCTGACCCAGAACAATTTGTTGCCATTCGCCTTTGGATGATAAAAACTAGGCTCTATAAAAACTAGAGTTTAGTGGGGGATACTAACTGGTCTTAAAATAGTTATTGAAAGAGATTCATTGCAACATTGTAACAACTACAAACTAAGATTACGGTTACAGCTGCGTATACTAATTGATTCGCATTGTAAAGAAAAAATATCTGCGCAAATGCTTTAGATAAACTCAACTTAACATTGACACTGTGTCATTTTTGACTTTTCGTCAAATTCCCACGCCACTTCGGCGGATAAGCATCGGAACAGTCTTGTTTTCGCGATCATAACCGCTGTGTTAACACGTCGTGATATAAACCGTCAATAAATGTCGCTTTTTACGACACATCCAGTCGGGATGCTACTCACGTGCGAGATTTGGATCGACATGTAGACTTGATGCGCCACCCTGCCTGACACATGCAGTACGTTGTAAGATGTGTCTCATGCGATGTCTTTGCTAGAACTTATCCCCTTATTCATCGGATGAGACGACTAAATAGCCATTAAATTTAATGAATAGGAGGATAAGTTATGTCTTTGCTAGATCCGGTAAAAAGATGGCGAGTTAGTCGTCTTATCCGATGATACATCTCATGCGAGGATGTCTTTGCTATATAGATCGGGTAATTCAATGGTTAGTCGTTTTATCCGATGAATATGGGGATAAGATATGTCTCATTCGAGGATGTGTCTTTACTAGTCCGGACAATTTTATTCGCTAGATAGTCGCCTCATCCGACGTATAGGGGGATGAATCGCATAGCGACTATTTAACAATTCGGATCTTTAAAAATATATAGAGCAAGTAGTAGTATGTCTGACAACAATTAGGTATGTAACTCAAAAAGTAAATTTACACACCTTGGCTGGCAGTACCTGCCCTTAATTGCCGATAAGTTGCCGACATAATGTGTCTATCTCATATGGAATATAAAAGTCTTATGATGCGCCGGAGTTCCGACACGCACCATTCTTTCACGTGACGCACGCCGCGTCATCTCCGTCGCCTCACGCTAATCTAAACCACCATCGCCTTCCAAAACAGCCACAATACTCTCATTAGCCTCACAAAGGTCATTAAGCCTTTGTCCGTGTATTTGTTACACCGTCACGTGCAACAAGAGCGCTAACAACGTGTGGAAATCCCGGGGAAGCGGAACGAATCCCTGATCTATCCAGAATTCAGAGACAGCATTCTTCCAATGTTACCAAAATTCACGACAAAAAAATACCATCATTATCTTCCTACTCCGATCATCGATCGCTATTATCCTATTTAAAAGCATCTCGATTTGTTCTTCGAGACTTTTTTTCACTTTCATTCTCCCGTCGGCGTTTCAATTCGGACCCCGACAATGGGCAAGTTAAGAAAGATGTTTAAGTGTTTAGTTACGCTGTTTTTTCACAATTTTTCAATTTAAATTGAGTCGTGTCGTTGAAGGGCCGGAAGGTGTCGTCATGGATTATTACCAATACTAATAAAAGTCCCAGTCACAATAGATGAGTATCCCATGCGTTGTAATCCGTAAGATTCATGTCTTAATCTGTAAATACTTTAAGTATTGGTTACATGTCAGTAAAAAAGCTTTTTAGGTTATTATAGAAAATCGTTACAGCAATGCTGTCGGTAGAACAGCAACAGTGTTCAAATTGCATGGTGGGTACAATCCGGGTATCATAGGATTGGTTACCACTGAGGTCCTGCATTCTTTGGAACTTTACATTGTCAACGTCTATTTTGTGTATTCGTGTATTTAAAGCATAAAGTGTAATGAACATATGCTATTTTATATTCCTAGCATATCGGATCCAGTCAAATAAGTTTGGATGATCATGAACAACACACATAACTACTACATAGTTTTGTAACAGTTTCTAACTTTCTATTTTTACAAACAATTATCAGATTTAGGTACCTATTCCATCTGCCTAGAATCTTTTGCGAATCCCATTTTCGCGGATCATTTAATTTTTACAAAATAGAATAAGCGGTCAAAGATGACGAAGCTAGATATGGATTTCGTTAGAAATCAAGACAATATGTAGAACTATAATTAAAAGATGGTAAAATCAAAGTTTAGCAATTTCATTCATTGATACATCGTCGGCGTTCGCGCAACGCCGGGAAGGTGGGCTTGTCTCGGACCACACTCGGACCCACACGAAGCGTGAAATCGCGGGGCGCGGGAGCGGGCCCACCTGGCCCCATAAAGAACCATATTATTTGTTGTCTTCCATACACCACGCTCATAAATTGCCACGTCAACGTGTGCGATGATTGTGGAAAAAAGAGATACACGAATCCCTTTCAGAGGTGAAGGAGAGAAGGATGGACATTAGATTTCATTCATTCTTTTTGTGGTGAAGCATCTTTGGTTTCTTGTGGACATGGCAATGTGTTTACTATATTTATATGTGTATTGAATACATAGGTACAGTCAGATACAGAGAATCCTATTTCAGGTCAGATCTCTCTGCATCTGATAAGACAGGACAAACTAGGTTCACCTATTTAGAAATTGACACTGACTGAATCTGTACTTACTTACACAGTAGCTTATCTTATCTTATCTTGCTGCGGGGTCCGTGTTCACGGTAGCACGTCGAGTCTTGGACCCTTTTGTACTTACCCCCAAGCCTTACTCACACACAGCGGGATTCCTGAAGAAGGACTGCATAAGCTTCAGGATATCACCGGCTGCGAAGTGCCTGTAGTCCTCCAGTTCCGGATACGCAGTTCCAAAGAGGGCCAGCCGCTTGTTAGCCAGCGAGTCACACTCACACATAATGTGCTTCATAGACTCCTCTACTTCTGCACACACCCGACATAGAGGGCTTTCGACAAGTTTTAGCTTGAACAGGTGCCCACGACATTCGAAATGTCCGGTCAGAGCTCCCATTAAGATTCTTGTCTGTTTTCTGTTTAGTTTACAGATCATTTTGTACCACTTGGTGTTGCCAGCACCAAGTGTTGCCTTGGAGTGAATGACATCACCCCGTACGCTCCATTCTGCTCTTTGTCTACTTTCAACATTAGCATTAATTGCCGTAGTTACCATACCATATGACAGTCCTACAAAAGGCTCAGCTCACACAGTAGCTAATAAAAGCCATCGAACTAATCTATCTGGTGTTCATAGATTATTGTGACTTGAAAAAGCAGAATGGCAGAAATTACTCTTATGAAAATATATGAAACTTGAAGGAATTATTAATAATCACTTTGCAGTTAATAATTACTGGCAATACCACGATACGCCGCCCTTGCGTACTCATGATGTGGCGACGACGACTGTCACATAAAATGGTCGTATTTCATGATATGCTAAAACTGACCATATAAATTTTTATGATATGTTTAACATATATACTATAAACGTTATAAAGTACATGAGTTCTCCTTCTACATTTTCATTATTTTACCTAAGGAATAAAGAAGGGTTCTGTAAATATGTAGTACCGAAGCTGTCCGGCGCCTTAATGTGCGTGAATAATTTTTCGTCGTAATAAATATAGATTGTAATGGCTAAATGCGATTGGTTTGAAGTTTTAGTTGCGTATATTTCAATAAATTTTCATATGGGATTATGGGACTGGTTTTGGCAGCGCGTGATCGCCACCTCCTACGAACCAAATTGTTTTTATTGGTGGTCCACGTAAGGTATTAAACTTCTTAAATGATTACATTTATCGGTTTTCGAATTCCCCTTTTTGTTATTGGTAATTAACACTCGGAATTCACTGTTCGATGGTCAAAGTTATAGTAATTAAAATGTACTGAATTACAATTTAAATGGAAGTAAATTGAACGGGAATGGAATTTAAGGTCTTTACAAGCCATTGCTGTCGCGTTGTGATGTCCGTATATTCTTTTGTTTTTATGTTCAAGCTGGAATATAAAGTCTGTATGAAATGTATGGTATGGGGCTTATCCAACGTTTTTAATATTTCTAGGTATTGGATAGCTTCAAGGTACGAATGCGTTTGGGTTTGAATGATATTATACCGCATCAGTTTCCTTGTCTAGACCGAGGACAAAGGAAAGGTTAGGATCATCCCGCCTTTTGTCATCCATAACTATTGATAGGTTGCTTTTCTGACTAATATTTCTAACATGTAGCATCATCTGGATTTCTGCGTTCGATTTTAATTTCTTCTTTTCATTAAGAGTGTGCGAATTTGTCGTGTTGGGTGGAGAATTTTTAATTCAGAAAATAAATATACAATACAAGCGACCCGCCCCTGCTTCGTGTACCTATGTACAGTCAAGAGTCAAAAGTGCAGTCTGAATCTACAAGGCATTATGATCATTAAGTCTTGGCAATAAGGTCTTTGAGGTATGACTGCACTTATGAAGCTTGACTGTACCTATAAACCATCCGTATATGATACTTTTTATTTATGTTTTAACTAGCTTTTGCTCGCTGCTTCGCCCGCTTGAATTTCCCTCGGTAACTGCTTTTTCCCGGGATGAAAGGTACCCTATGTATGTTGTCTACCAATGGTTGTCAATTTTGTGACTAGATTTACATATAATAATAGGTACCAATTTTTTTTACACTTGGATATCAATTATGTGACAATTAGGTATCATTAACCTTACTATATTTTTATATAAGGCGAAAACATTAAAAAATTACCTCTTTTCATAATAGCACTGGAATGTGGATTGGTACTCTTGGAGACCAAACTGGAGCAGTTCCACCTATGCCATCGGAACTGGTGCTGGCACTCCTTGACCACCATCTGTAGACCCTCGAAGGCTATGGCAGCTGCATCAGGCAGTTCGTGGCAGACGGCTCTCTGGTCTCTGGTCAGCCCTCCCACCAGGCGGCAGGTTAGCGCGGAGTTCAGTTTCAGGTGGTTTGGCAACATGTTGTCTCTTGAACTGAAATAACAAATACACTTTATATAAATAAATGAACTAGGTCTTGCCTGTGACTTCGTCTGCGTGGATTTTCTCTAAAATTGTAAACTTTAAATTGTAAAATAATCTTTGAGGAACGGAATTAGAAGTCCTATGTGTATAGCACTACTAGCTTTTGCCCGCGGCTTTGCCCGCGTGAATTTCTCACGGGAACAGAGTATTTTTCCGGGATGAAAGGTACCCTATATCCTTCTCAGTACTTCTAATTATGTGTATGCAAAATTTCAGGAAAATTGGTTCAGTAAATAAAGCGTGAAGAGGTAACAAACAAACAAACATACTCACTTTCACCTTTATAATATTAGTTAGGAAGTTAGGATATGTTGTAGCTTAATAATTGTAATACACAATATACCTACATATACAATATTATCCACCTTTTTCCCTTGAAGGTAGGCAGAGACTAGCGATTTCCATTTGTTATGATCCTTATAGATCTCTCTCGCTTCTTCTATACTCATCACTGATGAGATCACTGTGATGAGTCATCACTCTCTATCATCATTCTAAACTAATTACCTATCTAAAAATTATTACTCCAACAAAACAGTTTTAACGATAAAACGTGTCAAATCAATCCAGACTCCATTATTAATAGAGCTACTTAGATTTTAAAAACAGATAAAATCACATTCAAGTTAAAGTAATTACCCTAACTTCCCGAGTCATAATAAATGGCTATATTTTTTATGACCCCAAACAAGCCAATAAAGTTCATGTTTTTAAAATATCACTAATTGGGCACTTTTATATAATTAAAAGTTGTTATAACTAATTTATTCTGAGCGCAGATGGTATCTTCACATAGTTTGTATGGAAACAATTTGTATAACAGCTACTGAGCTTAAATAAATATTTCTGTGGTATTCCACTAGAGGCTAATAACTTTAATAAGTTTGAAACCGTTTTAATTAATGCTTGGCATCTAGGGAAGGCTTGTCTGGATGGCTTAAGATACTTAGAATACTTGAAGTTAACGGGGGATAGACTATTGGTATCGGAGTATCTTATAAAATAAAAATAATACTGTTTTTTATATTCGTAGTATTTTAATTTATGTTAATGTATCCCTTAGAAATAATTTTCAAGTTAACGGTGCTTATATGTATATTTTACTTTGGTATTTCATAAAGTCAATAAAAAAAAATGTTATGTTTAACTCAGTCTCATAATTCGGACAAACAATATATTTTTTAAATTGAAACTATTGTTGTCGTGAATATGTAACCAATTTAAATTTTTGACATGTCATTTGTGATCTAATATGTTTAATTTTGTATGCTGTTACCGGTAAAACATACTATGATTTGTTACCTGTAGGTAGACCTACTTAGTAGCAAAGAATGCAATCACTACGTTATAAGAGACCCGGGGACTCCCATACAAAAAAGTGACCGCTACAAATGTCAAAACGGAGGTACCGATAGACATGCACTTACGCAGAACTGCAGATACGAATGAGATGGAAAAAGTCGGCCATCAAAACGCTACTCCGTTTCATAGATCAGTTTTTTTCTTTTGAAGTTGCGATCACCTGCTTAGTAGTAGCAAAATACTATATAAACTTTAAAGAGTTGTAGAAGCTGTACCTATGTTACCTATGTTTTACAATTAAAGTATTTGATTGATTGATTGATACACTTCTTTCTACTATTTATTTGCTTAACCTTTATTGCACAAATACAGGATGTTTTTAAATCATTGGCATCCTTTCTACTGGTGAAAGTACTCATGAACATGAGCAACTTTTTGTATGGGACCGACTCAATCCGATGGAAAAAAAAATCAGCTGTTCCATACATTTCGGGTGAGTAGGTATTGGAAAACAGTATGGAACAGCAGATTTTTTTCATCGGATTGAGTCGGTTCCATACAAAAAGTTGCTCATGTTCATGAGTACTTTCACCTGTAGAAAGGATGCCAATGACTTAAGAAACACCCTGTATAAAGTATGGCACAATAGGAGGATTTGATGAAAAAAGCATTATCTAACAGTCGACCTTTGGGGTAAGCAGGGAACTTAAGTGGGACGAATAAAGGGATTGTGAGACGGGGAGACAAAAATAAAGTATGGCTTTCCTCACCTAGAACAACGGGTTATTGGTTGATCTACTTAGAAGTACAGTCCCTGCTTATACGAGTACCTCTACGCGGTGGTAATAGCAGCGAATTAGCAATGAATTTGGGTTGGTTGTTGTGCTGCTGTCTGTACAGACATCCAGTCTGTACAGTCACGCACAGGAAGTGTAATCACATCACAGGCGTCATCTCACGTCCTAGATATCAGATCGACGAGTCTCGTAAATGTTCGGATAACAATGCGTTCTTGAACTTTGACAGAAATAGACTATTTTTGACTGTAAAGCTTTGAGTTGAGGAAAATGGTTATAAGACAAAAAATTGGGCTTGATAAAAATTCGTGGTGGAAATAAGCCATATCCAACTATTGCCTGTACATTTTTTCATTTGTATCAGACAAATATACAAACAAAGGGAATTTTTTTCATTGAAAAAAATTAATAAATTATTTACCAATAGTATTTAATTATATAATTTATGATGAAACACAATCAAACTTTAGCCAGAAGATAAATCAATTGAATATAACAAGCACTTAAAAAATCTCACGAACTCATACTTAACTCATGTTAAATAAACTTTGATAAGAGAGGTTCACTTATTTGTTTTGTATGACCGTAGGCACCTTTTGAGTAAGCAATCTTATCTCTATACTATTTACAGGGAAGTAGACTTTGTATGTGGTATAAGTATGAAAAATATTATTACGAAAATTCTTTAAAAAAATGAATAATTTTATCACTTATATTTTGGTATTATTAACAAATTAGTAAATTCCGTGCGAACGAAGTCGCGAGCAAAAGCTACTAAGGAAATGTGTCTATATTCATCAATAGGTATATATAAAATTCTTCCGTCTATAGTGACTGACAGATAAAGTACCTACAGCCAAAACTACTGGGCGTAGGAAGCTGAAATTAGGCATATTGGTTTCTTAGGGAGTGTATAGGAGCATGAAGAGAGGATTTCTCGAAATTCCCACGGGATCAAAGTCCTGGGCCTATGCTAGTAGGCATATAAATATACTAGCTTTTGCCCGCGGCTTCGCCCGCGTGAATTTCCCACGGGAACAGTGCTTTTTCCCGGGATAAAAAGTAGCCTATGTGCTATTCCAGGTCATTATCTACCTCTGTACCAAATTTCATCGAAATCCGTTCAGTAGATTTTGCGTGATTGAGTAACAAACATCCTCACAAACTCACAAATTCACAAACTCACAAACTCACATCCAAACTTTCGCATTTATAATATTAGTATGGATACAAGTTTATTTGTGTGTGAATAGGTACATTTTGAGTTCGCGTGTACCACCCTAGACCACATCTTTGCTTCCCATCAGGCAAGATTGAGGTCAAACGCACTCAAATTTCTAATAAAAATATTAAGTTACGAAATAGATACAAGTTTATATCTCTATATAACTTAGTTGTAACTTGGGTGCAAGTGCTTGCGCTACAATTAAGATACGTCAATTTTCTAAGGCACGCTAAAAACAATAACAGGTAAGTTAAACACAGTTTTCCGAGTTGACTTAACTGTTCAGTTATCAGGGTTCCCACGCTGCGACCAACGTAAATACACACAGTTTTTAATGGATTTAATGAGTTGGACATAGGACTTTAGCTTTTATAGAAATACTTTGTTGAATTACTAGCTGACCCGTTGTCCTAGGTAAGCGTCAAAAGCAGCAAGATGTGACGCGATGAGTAGTATATGTATGTATACTGTGGCCTATGTTTTTAGTGTTGTCGCGTGTATTGCCTTGTACCACAGTATTGCTTCGCGCGGCATTCTGTAGCTCACCTACGCCGGGTGAGCATCGGAAATTTCAGAATGAATTCTCAAAGCAAAAAGTTTTAATTAGGATTTGAGATGATCATTCTAAATTGTTATCTTATTTCTAACTAACTGAGCCCCGGAGCTTTGCTTGCAAGGAAATATTTGGATAAAAAAGTACCTTATGTATTATTTCAAGTTTCATTCTACCTGTGTACCAAATTTCATGAAAATCGGACAAATTTTCATGTAGATTTTGCGTGAAAGAATAATAAATCGTCTACACAAACATCCATCTAGTCTCCCAATCTTTAATGTTTATTGTATTAGCAAGATACACACATTAGAAAGAAAAACCAAAACAAGCTACAAAATAATCTTAATTTGTAGTACTATGTGTGAGGAAATGGAAATGAAATTATGGAAATGGAATGGAAATTAAATCGAATGGAATGGAAAAATTAAAAAACTTAAATTAAATAACTGTAAATTAAAAAAAATATATATTTTTTTACAGTTATTTAAATTTCATAAGTTAAATTGCAATTTGATAAGCACAAAGGTTTAAAAACGTTCAAAAATACCCGATCATCTGGCTGGCTACAGAGTCGTTAAACCAGGCTGATCCAATTAAAACCGGGCGCAAAACTTAATAATTGCTTTAAAAATTCCACAAGATGAGACAAAAACAATAATTCCGTACTTTAAGAGTCCGCCGCAAGAAAATAATAAATCTGACTCTGAAATGCTACGATACCCATTCAGAAAGGTTATTTCTATACAAATTACAGCTACTTGCATCGCCTGAGCGTGCCGACAATTCTACAAATATTTTTCTCTTCACATCCATTCTGCATTATCATAACCTTTATTTATGACAAACAAAAACCTACCATAAAACAATGGCATAACGCTCAACATTGAACCAAATAATAAAGAACTTAGGACCTCTGGGGTAATACAGTTGCGTTCTGATTGAAATTCCATGTACCAACAATGTCTATCTGTACTTAATACCTATTTGTTCAGCTTATAATCTACTACGCAAATGCACAAAATGCATCGTGATTTGTTATATTGTTTTATCTTTAAAAATGTTACCCACCAAGCCAATTAGTGCGATAGTGTTAAGAAGTGCATAAATCGAATATCTGCACTATTTAGCTGGGTAATCGGCATTTTAAAAGGTTTTATTCCAGCTACTGAGTAATAAACTAGTTGGTTCGTTTTAATGTAAATAAATATGCAGTAAAACTCAAGAGCGTAAAGATAAGTTTAAGATTCACATTATTTATGATTTGATATTAGTACTTCAGTTAAAAAGTTATCTTACCTAAATATTTGTTTTTTATATTTTATTTTTGACTGTTCACAATCTAGTGTATGTATAAAGTTAATAAATAGCCCCCTTTGGCATGTTAGGCGACCAAGACTGTTTCATGAGTTTCTTTCGGCATTTCTTCTCAGCAGTGATGTTTCCGAAATGCTAGTAGTTTGTAGCTTTGAGACATAATATATTATGATTAAATAATTAGTTTTCGACGTGAAAAAGAGCCTTCTTTGAAGGCCATGTTTCAATAAATAATTTTTGTTGTTTTTTTTTATAAAAATGAAATATCATTTATTTATTTTTGACTGTACACAATCTAGTAAATGTATAAAGTTAATAAATAGCCCCTCTGGCATGTTAGGCGACCAAGACTGTTTCATGAGTTTCTTTCGGCATTTCTTCTCAGCAGTGATGTTTCCGAAATGCTAGTAGTTTGTAGCTTTGAGACATTATATATTATGATTAAATAATTAGTTTTCGACGTGAAATAGAGCCTTATTTAAAGGTCCAGTTTCAATAAAAAAAATTTTTTTTTGATTTAAAATAAAATGAAATATCATTTATTACCGAATATGTTATAGTTATCCTACGGTAATGCTGACTGATGATATATATCACGCAGAGCCAAAACCGCTGATATAGAAACATAAATTAAGTGAGCAGCTAAAAATGCAAGAAAGGGTAGAAAAACGAAATTCACGCGAACGAAGTCGCTGGCATAGTCTATAAGACTATAGATAGGAAAACAGATTCAATGTTTTCAATATCCATTCAATTTATTAGTGTTACTTGTAGTTAGATAGATTGCCTCTATCAATTTAGCTGTAACAATATTAGATACTGGCTTCTTCTTCTTCTCTCAGCCGAAAGACGTCCGTTGGACAAGATACTGGCTTACAGTCACAAATTATAAACAATGTTCTATGCAACTCAATAACTTGCAGATAGTTATTACTAGACGCGACAAATGAATAAACCATAAAGATAGAAGTTTTTTTTAATTTTTTTTTCGTATCTATGGAATAAACTTAACTGCAAATCCTAACTAATATTAGCAATGCGAAAGTGAGTTTGTTTGTTTATTTATTTGTTTGTTTTGTTACCTCTTCGCGCTTTATCTAGTTAAGTTTTAAATCCTAACAGGATTGTTTTTAAAAAACACTATTTACTTGAAATGGATAAAATTTTATAACTGAATTTAATACCTTACATAAAATGAGTTTTACTAGATTCTAAAGTAAACACTAAATAAACCTAGGTGATCTACGATAGATCAAGGCATGAAGCCAGTGACTGTCCGCACCGTAGGTCGGATACGATGGAAGTGCCATCTTGTATCTGGATTTAACTTATATATTAAACGCATGACCTCTCTTCTAGGGTGGGTCGCGATGATATATCCATACTAATATTATACTTCAATATTACATCCTCGAGATTTAATACCATGTAGTTACGTGTTATGTACTACTACCGTCCACACAATACAAAGCATATATTCTATAAATAAATAAGAAAAACTAACTTTTTCGGTCATCGTACATTCACTCATTAAGTACAGTTCCTTCGTTCACCGACAGTTCGCTAATGTCATTCGTGTTTCGTGTGCGTACCGTCACACATACTCTCGTTCGAATTATTATTATTTTTTTTATTTATCAAGTTTAATAAGTTACTTAACACGGTGAAAAGAAGAGAAAACATAAAGAAGATATTGTGAAATCAATTCGCCGTAAACTATGCTGCTTGGAGAAAAGTTGAATCGTTCCAAACGATATGAAGACGACGATATCGGTCAACCTACCCTCGCAATAACTATTTTAAATTTACTTGTTGAGGAAGCATTAATATTACATAATGCGCTTGGAAGCGAGGTCTGACAATTGTTATCAACAACCTAAGAAAAAATCATGTTTTTTCTTCTATCTTAATGTGGTTATACGATATATTAACCAGGAATAAACTATTTCTTTCCTAACGTCATCAGTACAAGATGCAACAAGTGCCAATGCAAAAAGCATTAGAGAAAAATGATCCAGGACCAAATTATTACTTCCCTAACGTGGTAATACGAGATATTATCCAGGGATAGTACGAGATACTACGAAATATTATTTAGGACCAAACTATTACTTCCCTAACGTGGTAATACGAGATATTATCCAGGGATAGTATGAGATGCTACGAGACATTATCCAAGACCAAACTATTACTTCCCCACAGTGGTAATACGAGATATTATCCAGGAACGAAATCATTACTTTTCCTAAAGTGGTAATACGAGATATTATCCAGGATTAGTACGAGTTGCTACGAGATATCATCCAGGACCAAACTATTACTTCCCTAACGTGGTAATACGAGATATTATCCAGGGATAATCTATTACTTTCCTAACGTGGTAATACGAGATATTATCCAGGAATAGTACGAGATGTTACGAGATCCTGCTCCGCCGCCCTTTCCGACCGGATCCAGTATAAGCTGTACAAGACCTGGAATCGATATCGATGGAAAATGAAAGCCCTTAGCGGCCGTACCGGATGAAATAATATAACTATTTGGTCAGGTCTCTGAACGCTGGGAAGATCCTGCTGGAGAAGAGAAGTAAACGCTGTTTTATCAGTGGCTGCGAGAAATCGGGATAATAGGTAAGAAAGTGCCAAAAGCCAATTAATTTGGTTCACACATTGCCTGATTACCCATAAGTTGACAAAAGATTTGATAGAATCAAATCTAGATAAGTCTTTTTGACCTACAATATGAAATAAAAGTTATAAATTTAATCTTATATATTTTTAATCACTGGTGGTCACATAAACATTTTGAATGATACAATATTTAGAAACCATCAAAATTCGTTCAACTTTTTATTTAATTATAATTATTACAAATGACAAATTACATATTATGATCATATGTTGCGCTTCAAAAACCACTGGGATTACTGTTTTTTTTTCCTGTATCATTTATCAACTTAAATCCAAATATCGCCAAATCATGGTGATGTTACATTGTTGCTGTATGCTCATGCTCATATGAGCATATGATATCATAATATGAAATATGAAAACGTCTAAGAAATTGACATATGAATCCAGTCAACAAAATAAGCAGCCTGCACCTGAATTTCTAACAAAACCACCAATGAAGTTGGGAAAACACACGCTTTCCTCCAACACGTCGTACACAACGGTAGCTTCGAGCAGCCAACGCTAGTGCCTGTAGCAGTGCAGCGTTACCAGCGAAGAGGAGCTCGACCGCACGCGCCTGCATGCATCAACAAGTCGCGTGCTCACCGGCGCTAATTCAGGTACCACACGCTGGTCATATTCAGTACTTTCATGATTATTGGCGAACAATTATCAACGATCCAGTATTGCTGTTCTATGTCAATGTATGTTCTAGACTACTGAACCAAAAAATCGTTTTTTTCCTGAAAATAAAATGCTTAACGCTTTATTGAAACTTGTAATCTCGGTGCCATGCCACCCTACCATGAGTTACCAGATCCATTTGTTTCTCCTTTATTTTTAACACTAAAAATTAAGGAGCTTTTGATTTACCTTTAAATTAATGAAAGTCAAACGAATCCATCAATTGTCAATTGTCTTCATTTTAAAATGGAAGACATATGTACCGTACACCGACTAATATCTCGCATTGAACATATGGTAATAATTGACCATAAACATGTTAACTTTCTGGTAACCTTTCACTTATAAGTCTAAGATTCAAATTCATTCAATTATATGAATTTAACTACTTACTTTGGGTCTTTGTTTGGCCTTGTACATTTTTACCAAAATTTTTTGAAACCGCTTTAATCTTTGCTGAGAGGCCAAGCTGGCTATTGGTAGGCTATTTATTAAATTATTAATTTGTATCGGCTAAGAGTACATATCATGTAAATACATGAACCCTGAAAGCTAAACGCTCCTTTTGTGTTCAGTAGTGTGAAAATATAAAAATAAAAGAAGAAATATTCAACCTATGCAGTTATGCAAGTCCTTATGTATCTTAGTTAAAATACTTTCAATAAAAATAGCAATACTATTTTGCTTTTACAAAATTCGGCCATTATACGAATTCATCAGTACCTTAAAGATGGTATGGTTGGATAATAATAACAATATTTAATTGTTCACCTTTTTAACATACGTTAGACCTTATTATACATGAGTAGGTATATTATTATGTTTGTTGTTTATTTGTAATATCTTTATTGTACCTGCTACCAAGGATATACAGTTAAACAAAAATGAAAAGGTAAATAAATATACAGCGGCGGAATTATTGTGTACTTATGGAAAAAAAAAAAAATCAAAGAAAAGACTAGCTATGCTGTTAGGATTAATATTGAAATTAGATATTTAAATCATTACCTACTTTTCTTAGTAGTAAATTACTGAGCTAATATAGGGTTTTTTCTTATTGTCAACGTTTTTTGTCACTGTTACAAGATGCCGTGGTCACGACCGACTGATCCAATTTTTTTTGGTGGGTCAATATTATCGAAAAAGCCCACACAAAACTTTTCGAAAGAATTTTGAACTATAAATCCTTACGGATTACTCTATGATTCTTTCTGGGTTTGTGAGGTCATTCGAGGTAATTGGATTGCATATGAAATGACTCACCACATTAATTGTTTACAACTTTTAGGTGCGTTCTTTGGATTGTAATGTGATACACGTTGTTAGTGTTAACTTAATTACATATTACAGGATTTAAATCTTTTGTGGAAATAATAATAAAAAAAAATATTGTTGTGTATTGCTCAAAATCGACAACATCTCTGTTATCTCTTACATAGGATGGGCGGCATATAATTCTTCTCTCTAACAAGAGACATACGAGGCAATAGTAATGTGAAACAAATATATATATATATTTGCTTCTTACATACGTCATAATCTTCATACTTAATAAACAAACGCGTTTGATAAGCGGTCATTGACCTATTTGCATCTAGGGTTTCCGGAAACGGGACCCAAATGCTTATGAAATCGATGCATTTACGGTAAATTGCAATACGTATTTCTTCTACGCATTTACACCTTTCGCTTTCATTTTTAAATACCGTAGAATAAATTATTGAAAAAGAAGGCCACGACATACTGCTCGTACCTATTAGCCCAATAATGGCATCACCTTTATGTTGGAATGTTTGCAGTTTCTGAAATATCGTTTATGACACATAATAAAAACCTTTCATTATCATCTTCCAGACAACTGCACCCCCGTGGTACAGCCGTTCCTTGCATTACATTGTCCGGCAAGGGCATAGGCAATGATATTCTTAGTCAGTATAACGTTGCTTAAGACGATGGTTTCATTTTTGTCAATTGAAAATTTTAATTTTTTTACGCTCCCAAAATATACACATTACGTTTTTTAATCTAACAAGTCGAAAAGGGTGCATATTATGGACTTATAGTACATTAAGGATAAAATTGATAAAAAATTATCAGAATTAATAAAAATCAATTAATAAGACTGTTAAAAAGTATTTTTTAAATCAGACTTAATTTCCAAAAATATTACCTATTACCTGGGATCCCAACATTGTTTTACAATATATGTGTAATATCTACACGAATTATCCTGTTACAATTGATTAGTCAGCCAAAACAGTTTTTTCGCGTGGACAACTGGACAACGCGTATAGATGCTAATGCATGCTTGACATAATTACTATTAATTGTTACTATTAATTACTTTTAATTAACTTTTAGAAAGAATCGTATCATAATTTCTTTCTTTTTTTTAATGATATGATTATATCCTCCGCTCCTAATTGTTCCAGTCAACTTCCCATTTTAGGATAAAAAATGAATTTAAGTATATGCACAGCAAAAAACATTAATTAGCTATATAAACATTTCAATTAATCATAACGCCCACCTCCCAAATGATAAGTCGATAAATAAACAAATCATACGCGAAAGTTGTGTAAATGTGAACACATTCACAGCGTGACCAGCCGGGCTGGACTGTCCATCGACTTGATCAAGAGGACGGTGGGCAAGACTCGAAATTCTTACTGTCTTGCAAAGTAGTTATATAAACTGCTTTAAAAATGAGTTAAATAATACACCATTTGCTAACGCTTTCCTGTCAAAATCAGATTATTATAAAAAATAAATAAATAATAACCAGTCTCTTTCATTCTGCAACATATCTACGCTAAACATCTACATGGTATTAAATCTCGAGGATGTAATATTGAAGTATAATTTATGGTTAAAAGAACTTACCTAAGTGAATTTCAACCAAAATTATACGAAATATTACATCCGAAGAGATTTAATCTCCCACCCATCCCGTATGACATGCTCGCTCGTAGAACTCTGCTACCATGTCTTATGTGCCCAGGGTTGCAGAATGTAAACAGCAGCTCTAAAAAGAATGACATTAGCGAACTGTCGGTGAACGAAGGAACTGTACTTAATGAGTGAATGTACGATGACCGAAAAAGTTAGTTTTTCTTATTTATTTATAGAATATATGCTTTGTATTGTGTGGACGGTAGTAGTACATAACACGTAACTACATGGTATTAAATCTCTTCGGATGTAATATTTCGTATAATTTTGGTTGAAATTCACTTAGGTAAGTTCTTTTAACCATAAATTATAAATGCGAAAGTTTGGATGTGAGTTTGTGAGTTTGTGAATTTGTGAATTTGTGAGTTTGTGAGGATGTTTGTTACTCAATCACGCAAAATCTACTGGACGGATTTCGATGAAATTTGGTACAGAGGTAGATAATGACCTGGAATAGCACATAGGCTACTTTTTATCCCGGGAAAAAGCACTGTTCCCGTGGGAAATTCACGCGGGCGAAGCCGCGGGCAAAAGCTAGTTGAATATAAACAGTAAATTCATAGGAAGCTTCCTGTTTATCTTCCTAAGAATTGTTTTTTATTTACGTTAGACATTATTTTAGGAATCAAAAGTAAATATTTTAATTTGCTATAAAAATGGGTGATTGACATTCCATAACAATCTACTAAACCAATCTTTCTGAAACACATACGCATACACATAGTTTTAAGTTCTAAGAAGGACATAGGATACCTTTCATCCCGGGAAAAAGCACTGTTCCCGTGGGAAATTCACGCGGGCAAACCCGCGGGCAAAAGCTAGTTATCTGTATAATCCAAAGGTTGCCTGGTAAATAATGCCTTAGCATTAAATCCTCCTATTGTGTTTTTACTTTTGTATTTTGTACAATAAATTTAAATAATAAAAATGTCATTTAATTTATAGGTGTATTGTAAAAATATAAGCCTGGAATTCCTATACTTCTGTATAGGAATTCCAGGCTTATTAGGCCGAGCGAAGCCGTGAGGTAAAGCCAGTTTATTATAAAGACCACGTACAGACTCTTCAATAGCTTAAATATTATTATAATAATTATTGTGTTTAAATGTATCAATCGTCATACCTTAGTGTCCCACTTGAAGTAGTTGCGTAGACTAAACAATGTTTTCTATTATATTATTGTTCACACATCATTCATTACCTTCTTATACAATTAAGAATAAACATAGTTTTATATCTACGAGTATTTGCTATCTCCTTCATTTCTAGGCTTTAAACAGAGAAAAGCGCGTTCAAACAACAAATCAAAATCTTTAGCTTTATTATTCCTTCAGATTGAAAGATTTAGTTAAACGTTATTTAAGTAAAGGTTGAATTGAAGGAACGACTACGGGGTAGATGTCTCAGAACAAAAGTTTATTTCAGGCTAATTAGAGTACTACCAATTTTTCTAACAAAACAGCAGCTGAAGGACCAACGTAAGCACATTGGTTTTCCAATGATCACAAAGGAACCCGAAGAAATAATATCTGCTTATTAGAAAACGTCGACAAAACGAAGCCATTGACAAGAATGTTGATTATCGTGCCCCCAGCAGCGTTTTTATTTCAAAACTTGTATTCTGAAATTACGAAGCGATTCAGAACTGGAATGAGCGCTCTATACATAGAAACTGTAATTGAACACAGAGACGGACAAGGAATTGCAAAAAATGTATTTAAAAATTGTCATAAGTAGAGGATCCGCTAGTATATCTCGTGTCCTTCACTGAAACGGAAAGAAGGAAAGAGCAAAGACTATGATAATTGGTATCTCTTCAGATTATTTTCAAGTGCTAAATAGCACAGAAACTTCGATCGACTATGCCTTATAGTTGATCGAAGTACAGAAATCATATAAATGACCACAGCTTAAATAGATTTGCTGAGATCTTGATTCTTTATTTGATTGTTTGCATAGTGCTCATTCTAGTATCACTGTATCTTTGTTTGAATCAATCAATGGTCTAACATGGCTTTAATACACCGATAATAATATGCGGCCGCATTGATAGATTTGTTTGCAATCAAATGTATATTAAGTTTAATCGACATTAAGTAGAAATATCATAAATATGTCGCTAGACATATTTATGATATTTCTACTTCATGTTATTTTGGTGTTCCTTGTTTGCATAATTTTTTTCTGACTTTTTAAGCAAATCCTAAAATTAAAATAATAAAAAATGGCTTGGTAGGTTTAAGACATATTTTTTAATATTGGATAATCTATATATAGATAGTTATTTAATTATAAGACACATATATTGTACAGTGAGTCTTTGGAGAAAATGCAGAATTGGAGTTCGTAGCGCCGCGTCTTCTCTACTTAGGCTTTTGAGGCGGTAGTTACCTTAGCTTTAAGTAATTTTTCTGACGTCAACTAACTAAGTATATATGGCAATTTAATAATGCTATTTTTGATCCAATTTAAACAAAAATAATTCCATTCTATCGCATAAAAATATGTAGAGGTACTTAAAATATTTGCCATAAAATATTCACAGGTAGAAAATCAGGTTAAATGTGGAAAAACCTCATTTTCAGAATATTATTTTGTTAGTTAAGTTATACAAATATATGACGTACAAAAACTCTAAAAAATCTAACCCATGATTTTCATATTGACGTTCTAGCTAGCGCGATTCCACAAATTATTGGTACCACAGGTTGTACTACCGGTGGGGTACCACGGTCAATTTTTTCCCATGGTACCACCACTATTCTGTGGTACCACTCAAACTTTTAATCCACACGAGGATTTTGCGTTTGAATATCAATCATTGCAATCATTAAGGCTCACATACGTTTATGCAGCACCGTGCAGTGGCATATCAGGCTTTATTACCATCGGGTCTTATTACCATCTGGCCTTATTACCATCAGGCCTTATTAGCATACACTGCCGCCATTGGGTGGCCCGCCCGACCAACGATTGTCACCCTTTAAATTTACATCCATTACCATTCATTATTACTGTCAAGGCGCAAGGCCTACTTAGGATCTGATCTACATGATTACTGCATCATGTCATGCTTTTTGGTTTTTAAGGTAGTTTTTTTTAATTCATATTTCCATTTTTCAATTTTGAAAGAAGGTAATCTAAGCGTGGTCTCTTACGAGTCTTGGCTCCGTCTACCCCGTAAGGAGCAAAGACGGAATAATGTATTTGTAGGTAGGTAATCTACAAAGATTTTTATTGGCACTGTTTGAGTGCCAATAAAGCCACAAACCTACATTGTAAGTAGAGCCACAAACCCAGAAAAAAACATAATCAACAGGGGAAAAAATTATAAAATTTGCATAAATAGTGCTAATAATTATACTTTGTTAAGTAATTTTTGGATCATTTGAAGTAGAAGAATAAATATGTCAGAATAATGTTAATTGAGTAGACTGTATCGATGTAAATAACTCTATGGTATCAACATTACTTTTAATCAAACATCATATTGTTTAAGTAGTTAGTAGAGTTAGGTATAATTACGGAAAATGATATTTTTCAGATTGGCCTGGGTCTTGGATGTTTATCTATATATGTATTTGTCATAAAATATAGTATCGTTGAGTTAGTATCCCATAACACAAGTCCCGAACTTACTTTGGGGCTAGCTCAATCTGTGTGATTTGTCCGTATATATTTATTTATTTATTTACTAGCTATTTATTCAAAGTAAATCCAAAGCTCAACGCAAATCTTTTGGTCAACTTTTACGATATGTACGGGAAGAAAAGCATCTGGAAGTACTTCCACATCCAACTATTTAGGTTTTATGAAAACAATAAAAATTTTAAGAAGTATTTCATGAACACTTACCTAACCATGTCGAATAAAAGCAGGAAAATTATAAATAGCATCCTGTTATCAACGAGCATTTTCATGTTGGCAACACTATTCGTTTTCGCGGGCACATCGTATCAGATTTCACTAAGTTTCTTACGAGCACGACTATCTGTTAACACCAAATGAACGGGAAAAATTATGGTAAATCACATATCACTTTTCGCGTTCCGTTTCGATAATAGAATGTTATTATTGATATTTTGCGCATTTTTTTCGGGTTATTCTGCTTTGGTCCGTCGGCGCGGCGCCGTCGGTTGGTCTATGGAGCGTGCGTGGTCCGGGCCGCGTGGGACGCAAACCGTAAGGCGTGTACTACGCCCAGACGCATACAAAAAAGGCAAAGGGGGCGTATCTCGAGGCCACACCTACTCGATCATTAGAGTTTACGCGATTATCGATATTTGGCCACGGTGGTCAATCCAGCAGTGTGTACCCAAAGCACGCTGGTTTGACAGTGGCATGGCTGACGCAAGCCCTGCCTATATAAAACAGCGCCCCACGCTTTATTCCCGCTGTGGATGGTATCCCGCGTTTTAGGGTTAGCCGGGATCGGGTTGTTTGGTTTTGTGACAGTTTTTACTGGCCACTTTACATTTACAATTTAAAAAAAAAGATATTTATCTTTTTTTTATACTGCGGCAATAGTCCTACATAAATATATTTAATTACACTGTTTAACACTGTTAAGTACCTATTTTTATATTGGCTAATTTGCTTTCCTATCTTCTACGATAATGTCCTTTTATAACAACTTTTATTAACAAATATCTACCAACAAGTACAAGTAGATAAGTATTTTATTCCAAAACACACCCCACCACTATACTTTTCTATAAAATCGCAAAATGATGAGTACTTATATTTCATTTTTTCTTCCTAGGTGAATGCATTTATAATGTTAAAAAAGTCATAATTATAATTGAAGTGTTTTAACAAATGACGACGACCTAATCATAATAATGACAAATTGTACAATAATTACAAGGGTTGTACTGAACAACCATCTACACATTACAATAACCCTTAACTTAGGGGTGACATCGACCCCTTCATTAAGGGCGATTTAGACGCGTGCGCAACTACAATTGATCATCCCCTTGGAATTTTACATTACAACATACTAGCATAGTTAATAAAAGAGATTAAAAAATCTGTTAATATAAAGTGTTTGTGAGACACATAGTCAAAGAAGAATATAAAATCACTGTTCATCAAACAACAAGTGTTTCTGTCATTTTCGACAATTTTTAGATTAATTACCTACTATTACTACTGTATGAGCCATCACACACATAGATAATTATTGCCTACATAGACGCTAACACTAGGTCAATATACCTTTTAATACTATATTGGTTAGCTTGCATATTTACTAGTTAGACTTACGTCAATAATTTAACATTAAATTAGTGTACGATTAGCACTCTACGGGTTTGGATTCAATCTCTTCGGAGTTTTCCCCATAGCTTAGCATCCCAGGTTTAGCATCAACCTATTTGGCAAATCTGTGTGTGGTTACACCATACAACTACTATACTATCCTACTGTTACTAACTACTATCATTTTAAAACGACATCTGAGAAAACGCAAAAAAAAGCTTTTCATATATTTTTAGGATTTTACAAGACAATAATGTACCTAATGTAATTCCTGTAATGGTAGATATCATCATCATAAAATTAAGAACGAGGCTCTTGTCGGTGGGGTTCCTTCTATTTTTCTCTTTCCATTGCTAACTATTTCACTTCTTTATACGACACGATGCTTACTTTCTCCTTTATTTGCCTCATATAACTCTGTCTTGGTAGATATAAGAGATGTAAATAAAAATAAATAAAAGCCATCTAAAAACGAACAGTCAATCAAAACTTCTTCAGTTGCAATAAAAATATTTGCATCAAAAGTACCAGTGTTCTCCCTCTAAAAATGTTCAAAGTATGCTGTCTATCGGCCTGGGCGATGTTTATGCGCAGTCAGGGACCATGCAAATTGACATTCCCTCACCATTGATCCTGGAACAAGCGACCCTCCACTCAACAGCTCTTAAATCCAGCATTGGTGTTATTTTGTCAATCTTAACCAAAGACCTTTGTATATTTTCACTGGATTGAATATCTTTTCACGACTGACGAAAAAAGGAGTGTTTTGTTTTCAGGGTTCATGTATGTATGTGAGTTTCGTTATTCCACCATAAGTCCTAAACGGCTTAAGAGATTTTGATGTGAGAGGTATTTTTAATAACCTTCCTCCGTGTGAGGCTATGTGAGTTGTCGGTCGTGTTTAATAAAGAAATTGTATAAATATAGTATTTATATAAATATATAGTATTTATATAAATGAGATGTGTGCTCTAAAGATATGTGTAAAAAAACTCTTCTTAAATAGACAAATTACGTTTATCAGAATAAGTTATAGAAACAAACAAAAATAAGAAATTTGGACTCACATAATTAAGAAATAACTTTCGGCCAGGTCAAGAAAATTTAATGGTTTCTGTATAGACCGCAGAAACTGAAAATTTTATAAAAGCGCCGCGATGATCACAGCCAAAGTTATCTCGAGCTGTCAGCCCATTGTCCTGTCCAGCGTATTGTAATACATGTCAGTGATCTTAATATATCTTGACGTCGTCAGGTGAACCTTTGAAGAATACTAATAGGCATCTGAAATTATAATGTCATTAGCAATTTCATACGATTGGTTGTAAATTAATATTAAGTTGAGTTGTTAATATTTTCCTCACATGTGTATTTTATTTTATTTAAACGGTATTCAAATAATTTGATGTCAACAATAGTTAAAAGCTCAGAAATTTAATATAAGTAGTACAAAAATATCGAGTATACAGTGTACAAGTACACTGTATACTCGATATTTAGAATTTGATACTTTTTTATTCTTCAGACACAGATACCTACTACGTAACTCAAGTGTTTAAAAGCACTTTTTTTTTTTTTAAATCAACCCATATTCAAAGTTACTTTTACGAGTTTTTTTTAAATAATAAGATAAGTTTTTCTAACTAATAACACCTAATAAATAATTACACGAAATTTAAAAATTAATTAGATGTAGAGACAAAATTCAATCTATCTACATTACCTAAGTATTTTCAAATTCAAACGTCAATTCATCAATAATAAAAACCAACAGAGCTTCCCAAATCGGAGGTTTTAATCAATATTGTCACATCACCACTAAAACCCGGTAATGAAGTTAACAGACGGACTGACAGATGTCCATTCACATAAATATGGAGTCGTAAAACTTGAGGCCACCGTGGAACTAACGGTCTGCGTTGTTTGACCACAAATTAATGATAATCTTTACTTCTTAAGGGGAAGTTTGTAATAAAAAATTTTTTTAGTTAAAACGGAAGATATGTTGAGATATTAAAGGATATTCTCCCAACTGTTGTATTGGGAGAATATCCTGTAATGATAGTTTCTAAGAGTTGAAATAAAATAAATAAATATTTTTTTATTTCAGTTAAGTAACAAAAAAAGTTTTTTTTTAACCTATTTTATAATGCTGGGGAAAGGTCTCCTGATTTTAGTAGGTAGGTTTTAAAAAGAAATGGTTAGAATTCGCGTTGGATAGACAAGTTTGGAAGGAAAATGGGGAGAAATAAAAATATATTAATGTTATCAGAGAAGGGTATTAAATTAACATAAGTTTTGTTAAATCATGTCAGGTACTTAGGAGACTTTAAAAAATCTTTATGTAAAGAAGTGTAAAAAAAAGAAAAAGGGAATGACTAGACTTTTTTATGTGTTTATGGTAAAAATAATTTAACTTTATCGTATCTTAGATCTTTAATTACATAATCATCACGCTCTTGCATCATAATCATAGTCAAAACGCGATGGAAATAATATATTCGCAACTCAATTAGAAAAAATCTTTACATAAAATGCATATAAGGCCGCAGTTTAAATTCACTTCTATTTAGAAGCTATTTAGCTTGGCCTTAATATATGTACAGCTCTAAAATATGTGAATGAGCGTTAATAACCTTAAAATAGTGACAATTACTGTCACTGTTTTGTGGTTTTTAATTACACGGACTTCACTTCGTGCATTTGAATATAATTAAAATTATCTAACTCGTTTTTTCTTGTTTCATTGTACGTTTCATAAAAATAAGTAGGTTTATGGCATGTGCACATATTTATTTTAATTAAATAGGTACTTACATATGTACATATTAACCGTTTTATTCATAAAAAAGTTAACCAACGTTTTAGTTAAAGAATGTTTTGTCCTTATCTCTCTTTGTAATATTTGACAATGAAAGAACGAGACTCAACATATTTTAACTAAAATGTTCATTAACTTTTTTAAGTCTTAATTTGTACTATTTTTTCTATTTAAAAAATTCATGCTTTGTCTGTAATCTTACGTGTCTGTTTCTATCTTAACTATATTTTCAAACCACACTTGCTATGTTATGTTAAAATTACGCGTAAAATACCAGTTATAACTTTACTAAAGAGGTCACTGTGATTTACCTCAGTCGGCAATTTTCATGTATTTAATAATATATGAGGTGCCGGCTCGATTGTCGGCAAATGAACGACCACTGCCTGTCATTAAGACATAAACACAAGTGTTTAAATAAATATCCAAGAAGATTATAGGTGGATAGGTTACCACATTTAATACAAGTGTTGCTAGCAGGCAAAAATTACCCGAGAATTGCTGGAGACATTGACATAGTTGAGTAAATATGTAAAATAAGCTTCCAATCTCCTTCTTACACCCTTTGGGGTCGAATTTTCGAAAATCCTTTCTTAGTGCTCACGTATACGTCCCATGAGGCCAAGAAACATAAAATTTTATGTTTCTTGGGCTAGTAGTATTGGCTGTGCGTTGATAGATCTGTCATCAGTCAGTTTCTTCTTACGAGTAGATATATATAAATTGACGTTAAGTGTCTCGCAAAGTTTATTAACAAATATCAAAATAATATTGTGAAAGCGGAGCCCTACAGAAAAGGTACGTTTGTGTAAATGTTATCATTTTAATTTACCCCAATACATGGCAAAATTCGAAGGCTGGCAACACCAGCAACCACACAAATAGCTTTCACGAGTATATTACCTCCAGCACCTCGCTCGCAGCTACTGTCACGCATCATTTTGTGTTATTATCAATTACTTGGCGATACCCGCAGTGGGCTGGCATTCCGCGGTGACGGTGTTGCCAGTATTGAGAAATTATCGAGTATGGTTTTAATAGGTAATACAAAGATTGTTGTAATGCACCAAGTTTTTCATTTTTTTTTTAATTTTGTACCGGTTTTTAGCCTTAGACTTAGGCAATAATTACTAAAACATTGGAATGCTTTCATAATATGATATGAAAATTTCTCAATTTATTTTTAAGGTTTGTAAAAGACATAGATATGAATTAAATTGATTTAGATCAGTAAATGTGTCTATGAAATATATTACTTTAGGTTATTAGACAGACTATTTACATCAATAGGTAAGGAACTTGATTAGGTAAGTATATTTTATCTTTAAATTATTTTAAATTATTTACTATAGAGTTAGGTACATCCTGTCGGAGTATTAGCTTTATGGCATGTACCTACAATAACAGGAGTATTATTCACCATCCAAACCTGTAGTCAAATAAAAAAACAAAACCAAAACCCAAAACGAAATATTTTATAATTTGGTGGCCACAAACAATGTTACCATAAAGTTACGCTTAGTCCCGACTCTCATAAACGCGTGTTAATTGTCCCAACGTTTGTTACTGCGTATGCGCACAATTAGAAAACTTTAGGGGACCATATAAAAGGGCTATAAATCAGCGAAGGGTCGAACGCGATATTTTCGGCCGGCTGCACATGCACGACTAATGGAGTGCGATTCTTTGGATGAGATTTATTCGTCACACAGAATTCTGAATGAAGATGTAGAAGTGTCTAAGTAGCATGTATTTTCGCCACCTTTATGTACCTGTATACATAAGCAGCTCACTCACATACACAAATTTTAATTCAATTGTATACATCAAACAAGACGACTTGATCTTCAAAGAGATAGGTCTTTGAAGAGAATATAAAAGATCTGTAATCGGTCTTGGATATTACTAGTCGTAGGTATTACTTATAGGTAATTTGTGTCAGTTTCATGAGTTACGTTGCGTTTCGTGAATATTTCGCCATTTTTTATTTTCATTATAAGTATAAATGGGTAACCAACCGGGTTAAAACCCGATACCTACTTCAATATATGGACTGAAATAGGTGATAATTGCGTTTTAACCCAATCTCGGGTTTTAACCCGGTTGGTTACCCATCTATAATTTATAAGAGTCTTTGGAATAAAAAAAAATCTACCAATAATTACAAAAAAGATCAAGAAATCGCACATGCGTGGCCGCCCTAACATCCATAGATAACCGTCGACGTCCATGCGGTGTGCGGGCCGGCTTAGGGCCTTAAGCCCGAGGCCCGAGGCGATCTCGTTAGCATGCGTATGCGACATTTCACATGGGCTAATTGCAAGCATTTAGCCATCTCGATAAACTGCCTTTGCTTACACGCATCCTTGTAGATTAACATTGATTTGAGCAGAAGATTCCTTTTCGTAAGAAAAAATGCTGAGATTTTTATGATTCGTTGTCGGAATATTCAATCGCAATGGAAGTAAATATTTATGTATAGTTTTCTCAAATGGTTGATGCCCCAATGATCATAGATTTTTTTCATAACTTTATGTTTTTATTTTTTAACTATATTGTTTTATATTTAACTGGGACCATGTCAAATAGTTCTGTGTATCACAGAAGTACATTAGGAGTTAGCACAGCAGTAGACAGTACCTAATATCTAGACCTAACCTACCTAATACCTAGAATCTATTATATATAATGAATACATCAAAAAATGTTACTGTTACTAAATACGAATTAAATTGAAAATTGTGTTTTGATGTCGTGAATGAACTTTTACTAATACCTACTAGGTAGGTATAAAACAGAACGACAATAAATTAATTGTAAAAAATAGTTTCTACCTAACTATCATATCTACACCTCTAACTAATCAACAATTCGTATCCTTAGATTTCCTTTCATTAGCATTCTAAACACTCTCTCCGAGCGAAGCCGGGTAATTGAAACATAGCTATAAATATAAACTTCCATTCGAATAGGCCACTATTTATGTAGATATTTTTATCACTATGTCCATACATTGATTATTTGATAATTTTAGTGTGCTCCCATTGGACTGTTTTATTAGACGTTGCAAACAGTTGTGGGCAGAAAAAGAGTCAAGAAGAAAGTAGTATGGTAAGAGAAGAATAGTAGAACAAGAAGTAGGTATAGGATTTCTCAGGAACGTCGTAGCTATCATACATATTTTTATTTTATTTAAATCAGACTCGAAATGTTTCATTTTTGTTATACAGGGTGTTTGGGTAAACACCAGCAACCTCTAGGGGTGAAAGTACTCATGAATATGAGCAACTTTTTATATGGGACCGACTCTGAAATCTCAAAAAAAAAGCAGCTGTTCCATACATTTTGGGCGAGTATTTGTCCAGCAGTGGACGTCTTTTGGCTGAGAGAGAGAGAGAGAGAGAGAGAGTTATAGTAAAATTTATGAAACAGCTGATTTTTTTTGGTGGTGTTTACCCCTGTATTATATATATATACTAGCTGTCGCCCGCGGCTTCGCCCGCGTGAGTTTTGCTTAGATGAAAAATCTCTCTTGGAGTTCTTCATCAGATGTTCCATAAACTTAAATTTTTATACGTCAGTAGAAAATGCTCATCAGGTTGAACGACTTTTGCTAAGGCGCCATTTTCATATATGATATAGTGTAGCTGGTCTCTTGGAGTTATTCATCAGATGTTCCAGATCTTCAATTTTTATACGTCATCAGAAAATGCTCATCAGGTTGAACGACTTTTGTTAAGGCACCATTTCCATAATTCTTATAGTTTAGCTGTTCTGTTAAGGTTCTTCATCAGGTGTTCCAGTTTTCAAAATCAATTATAGCCTATATGTTGCCCAGGCTTAATAGCTATACAACAAAAAAAGTTTCATTCAAATCCGTCCAGTAGTTTTTGCGTGAAACGCGTACATACATACAGACAGACAGACAGACAGACAGACAGACAGACAGACAGACAAGAAATTCAAAAAAAATATTTTTGCTTTCTATTATTCTTTTTAGGTCTCCCTCTATCCATTTCAGTCAAAAATACTAAATGTACAGACAAAATATTTTTACTGTTTTATTATATGTATAGATATAGATATTAGTGTAGATTTAAAGAATATGACTACCTAACATACGTATTTTGGACCTACTCTGTTAACTTAGTGTCTGGACCAAGGAAGACTACACCTGTCTAACTTGTCTTGAATAAATTACCGATAGAGTTCGAGTCTTAATAGAATTGCTCGCGTTTCATTCTACCGTTGATATTGGATGTAGTATATGTTACGCAAATATTAGTCAACTAATTTGTATCCTATTCTAGAGATGAACTAAATTAGAAATATTATAAATCCCTAAAAAAACGGCGGTGGTCGAATAGTTAAGAAGTTCTCCTGTGGTCGAACAGTTTAAAATTAACTCGTGCCACATAAGTTTGTATACCAAACTGACTCATACATGGTAGTTTTCATAGAC
Source organism: Ephestia elutella (assembly GCA_018467065.1). Classification (NCBI taxonomy): domain Eukaryota; kingdom Metazoa; phylum Arthropoda; class Insecta; order Lepidoptera; family Pyralidae; genus Ephestia; species Ephestia elutella. Next base: position 15,181,403 of record CM031567.1, read on the forward strand.
CACCATTTGCTTCCGGCGAATAGAATAGAATAGAATAGAATAGAATCATTTATTTTCATAGATTACATTTTACACAGATCTTAAGTTTAAATGTAACCAACCTGCATGCAGGCGTGCAAATGTTAATATTTATAGGTACACTAAAATTAAATTCTAAATTTAATTAAATAACAATAATTATATTTATATTACAAAAAAAAAATCAACAATTAATAGTAACCAAACGTCAGAGTGAATAATAGTCATATAGCTAGTTGACTTAATGTTTACCGTCCATATATATATACTCTTAAATGCTATAAAACCTTTTATCAAACAACTATTCTGTCAATGCTTTTTTGAACTTTTTTATATCTAACGATTTTGTGCTATTTGGTAGTTTATTAAATATTTGGATGCACATGTAGTACGCATTTTTCTTATAAATATATTTCCCTGCAAGTGGTTGATATAAGTTATAAATATAATTCGGTCTTAGTTGTCTATTTGATACTTGCGAAAATACCGAAGGAAAACACCGTGAGGAAACCTGCACTCTAGTTGAATGATTTATCATCTAGTGTGTGAAATGGAAATGGCATAACCATTTCATTACTGTTTTGAATGCGTTAACGCACGAGTTTGATTTTTCATAGCTCATAGAGATCGTAGACCCAAGCATAAGTTAACATTTGGTATATATTCCAACTTGATACCTCCACGCATTGCCGATAAAAAGGATCTTGAAAGACGGACAATAAAATGATCCTATAAGGGTTCCTTGTTTACTTTTTGAGGTTGACCCAAAGGCATGAAAATTGAAACACTATTGCGATACGATTATGATTTAACATTGTTATGAATCGAGACTATAGTTTAACATCCATTTCCATCTGCAATTCTAATGTTACATTTAAAGAGTCGCTTTCCAAATTTATCTCCCATAGTCATATAGTACATTATCTTGGAATCGCCCAGTAACTCTTTCCAGTCAATTAGACGGAGTTATTTTCGCTGTCAGCGAGTGTCCACGATTCCCAGTCTACTGATTTATTGTCGGTGGACGCATGCCGGGCGTTGCTGAGATGCAAAATAAAGTAGACAACAGAGGAGGATATAATTCTTAGCAGCTTCCCGTATAGTTAAATATAATTATTTATTAGCTGAAACCTGGAGCTCCGCTCAGGAAATTTGGAGTAAAAAGCATATTGTGTCAAATATTATACTCTACCTCAAATTCAGTAAAATTCGCTTAGCGTAGCGTTTGAAGCGTGACTGAGATTAGCTTATATTGTACTAATACTAGTACACCAACGAATCCTTGTTTACGTCTTTTATCCTTGAGTTCAAAAAGAAGATGCGCTCAGCCATTTTTTTAGTCTTTACACGTGACCACCACGTGACCATTAACGCATCAGCGTCGTCTGGGTACGGCTTATGGTATTTCTCATTTATTGGACAGTTTGATGTTCAAAATATCGCGACATGTCTATAACATAGCTTGAACGAAATGAGGGAAATTTCTTGGTGACCTATTATTTAAATAATAAAGGGACATTTTTGCTCTTACTGTGGTCAGTGGAACAGACAACCTGAAAGTTAAACTTGTCTATAATATTATAGTATGTTTTAAATATGACGTGACGAAGTACCTATAAGATTAGCTTACGTAGGTATATATAAACTTATAGCAAATCTGTACTCATGAAAACATGAGTCTTAAGTTTCAGATTAGTGATGTCTTTTCTGTACTACTCTTTAGTTTGTGCATTCGTAGGTATTTAATTAAATACACTCTGATGCTTACGTTATTTGATCTATGATCTTTATATGTCAAAAATAATATATTGTTATGTTCGCTAATTGCGTTTTAATTGGGTTCTGTTTTGTAAATCGATGTTTATGGATGCGAATACTCGTTAAATATGTCTAGGGTATTTAGCACAGATTTAGGTATCTTGTTCAAATTAGAGTCTTAATGAACTTTGTATTGTAGAGTCATATTTTGAATGGTAAGCAATTATATTAGAATTGATGGTAAATCTTTTTTTTTATGAAATATAGGTATGCAAAACTTATAAACCTTACAATACAATGTAAATTAAAAAATAGAACCTCATACTTAACTTAATTGGAATTAATAATAAAGAATCGGACATATTTTTTCATCTTAAAAATTAATCTATCAGCATAAAAGAGTACTCATTCAATTGCGATTCATTTAACTCTGTATCAATCTCTTCAGTCACAAATCTAGATCAAATCGATTGAGTGCAGACGGGACAGTCGGCGAGAGCCCGTAATTTGTCAGTGGTATCGATTCATCGATACAATCGATAGATTTATCATGTTAATCGATCTAATTTCATCAGTTCTCGGTGAGCGACGTATACGCTGTGGGAACGCCACCGCGCGGGTGCGCAGTCATTCCACAGATTAAAAAAACCAGAAGGCACATAATAATTGTTGTGTCTTTGAATGCCTTGAATTAACTGCAAATTAATTTGAAATTTAAGACATAGTCATAGCAAATAAAGTATATAAAATTAATCAGTTCAAAGTAAATTTTTCCTTAAAATCATGAGATTTTTTTTTTCTTCACTCATACACACTTATGAGAGAGGTGAAAGCGGCTCAGTTATATAAGTAAGTATTTTTAATACAATACCTATAAAATAAGCCTAACGCCTTTAATAATGAGGGTAGAAAATATGTAAATAACAAACAAAATTTGCTTTAAAAGAGAATAGATTAAAATTCCAACTGAAATTAAATGCGAAATTAAAAAATATGATCAATTTCATGATTGTCTCTAATATAGTCTATAGTCGTAGGCATTAAACTCCACAAAATAAAAACTAGGAATCTTTGCCAAAATTTTACTATTGCGACCACCGGGAAGATATCCGCCTAGACATAGAGTATTTGGTTTGTACTTTAATTACCTCTATTGTCCAGTGATTCGTCTATTGTACGATTAACAATCATTTGTCAAAACCACACACTCGATTTTAAATTTAATATCGGTAGTTATATGGTGCAAATTCCCTTGAACTTTTTTTTATAAGATGAAGTTGCTTTGTCTAAATAACTTTATGCTTAATGGTTTTTACCTTTGATTAGGTGAATGACACGTGAAGTCTTTTTGTGGTCAATAGTTTCGATGATTCAATGATGATGTACTTTTGAGAAGCATGAGTAGTTTTTTTTGTTGTTATGAGTAGGTTTGCAAAGTTGAATCAGATATTTTTTCTATGGACTTTACTAAACAATGATGTGTTAGTGAGAAATTTGTTCCGAGGAAATAATAGACCGTCTTCATAGATCCACCTTTATTGCGAGACAGCGAACGTAGGCAGATGCAACTGCCTAGAAACAATTACATTATGAGAGCATAGAAGTAGGAAGGCTCTGCGCGCGCTTCTTACTTTTATGTACGAGGGCAACATACGTTACAGTTAGAAAGAAATAGTTCAAAAATACACTGTATATTTTGGGAGAGGATTGCGCAGCTAAAGGGACGACCAAGTGGGAAACGGCCTGCGGCCGGCCCAGATACCGCTGGAGGGATGAGGTCCTAAGAGATCTGGAGGCCCTCCAAAGAGCCGACTGGCTGGAAGTAGCGCAGAACAGGAAGGAGTGGAAGCTTCTGGTATCGGAGGCCAAGATTCTCTTTGGGTCGTCGAGCCATTGAAGTAAGTAAGTATATGTATTTTGGAATATAGGTACTTACGGATTTTGTATTATTTATAAAAAAATATACAGGTTTTGGTAAAATATATATTCTATGTTTTTTGCATTCCATACAATTGTTATTCCTACCTTGCAGACAGTCGCAGAAGCCGAAAAACAATCCTTATGAAACATTTCAATACAAAAAACAATGACAAGAATTCCTCAGTAAATTGAAGTTAGCAAAATACCTAAAGTGTACTTACATTTGTACAATAATCGCATAACTTCATTCCAAACATTCTAAACTTTCTTTTGTTAACTTTTATAGGGAGCATTGTTTATTGGCGAGTTTGACTTTATGGAATTTCAAATTTCAAACTTAGGAATTCGAAATTGAAAAAGTGGGAAATTCGCGGGATGGCGCGGGTGTGAGGTGCGGGGGAGGGGGCGGTGGGCGGGAGGGGGCGGGGCTTGGAACCCTAGCTGCGCGATGCGTACTAGAGGTGTTTGAGTTACAATAACCTTCGAATTTTCTAAGTTCCTAAATGCAGAATGATTATTCAATGGAGAAAATATTCTCTACTTTGCAAAAAAATAAGAATCTAGGAGCAATTACTCGTTTAAGCAATGGGCAGCTTTAGAGTCTACGAAGTTCTACGCCGTAGACGATGCCTAATATTTCGTAGACACGAAATTCGTAGACTAGGTGCTAACAATAAAACATGTACTAGTTCTAATTTTCCCCAAAAGGTTTTATAGTTCCGATTTATGTTTTTTTGAAATCAGAAATATCAATGAAATTTTTATTTGAAATAATCTACAGGCACAGTTTAGTACATATGTTCGAATAAATACAAGGTCATAACCCAAACAATTACATATTTAAACAAAACACACCGAAAAAGAAAGCAGGATAATATGGCTACAAAAAGCTGATAAAGGTTATTCAAGTATAGACAAAAGATAATTTAGTTGACAAGTTTAAAGGTGTGTATCCAAGAATGTAAAATCTTACAATGTATTTAATCTAAGACGCCACTTAACAATTTTGGAAATTTACCCAATCGTTCATAAAATATATCGACGTGATTATAAGTCCTGTCATAACCGTAACATAATATATATAATAATGGACAATTGATTAGTTGTTTGTTTGGCACAGAGTAGAATCTGCAAAAGGACATAGGCTACATTTTATTCCGAGTTTCCCATGGGAGTACAGATTCGAGGCTCAGCTAGTCAGTAGTCTAATATATTTAAAAAAAAATTGCTACTGACTGACTGGCAACGCACAGCCAAAACTACTGGGCGTAGCAAGCTGAAATTTGGCATGTAGGTTCCTTAGGGAGTGTAGGGGAGCACTACGAGAGGATTTTCCGAAATTTCCACTGGAACAGTCCTGGGCCCGAGCTAGTCCTAATACTAATCCTATCCTAACTAATATTATATATGCGAAAGTGAGTTTGTTTGTTTGTTTGCTTGTTTATTTGTTACCTCTTCACGCTTTATCTACTGACCAATCTTCTTGAAATTTCGCATACACATAGTTAGAAGTACTGAGAAGGACATAGGGTACCTTTCATCCCGGGAAAAAGCACTGTTCCCGTGGGAAATTCACGCGGGCGAAGCCGCGGGCAAAAGCTAGTATTCCATAAATTTAGTTGTAATATCTGAATGTGAAATGCAAGTATAGAAAAAATAAAAAAATACTCTTTATGTGGTAATCAAAATATTTTCTCATCCATTAAACCGGCTAGTTTGTGAAGAATGCGGCGTCGATGATACGCAAATAAATTGATCCAAAGCGTCGCGTCAATATCATTTTGTCTCAAACGTCAGAGAAACAAAAAAGGCATAGAGTGGCCTTTCGATAACCATCGGTTTACGCTCGCACAAACTTACAGTTCACTCTGATGTACTGCTTTATATATATTTAAATAAGGTTCATTTCAGACCGACTGGAGTATACAGTTATTTTTGTTTGTGGTGTATTAAAGTGTCAATCGCTCCTCCCTCTATAGTGGTTATTAATAATCATGTCAATCTTCTCGTGAGAAATATTTTAAAATGAGACGGTAAGTATTAATTTGTGATATTATTAGTATTATTGGGTAATTGTCGGTGTAGCTTCGCTTGTGTTCTTAATTTAATTTTATATCTGGGTGGGAGAACGCTGCGTCATCGGCATTTGTATGTTGAGGATTGTTAAGGCTAAAACACGTTTAGCTTTCAAAATCCGGCCAAGTGCGTGTCGGACCACGCATAAAGTAGGGTTCCGTAGTCATTTTTGGTTCTTGCGATCTTTTGGAAAAAAGTATATATTTTTATTTTATTTATAATTTCAAAAGTTTTCATCACAGGATACCCGAAACAATTTTAAATAAGAGTTTCCGCGCCTGTTTCTTTACATGAGTCATTTGAAGTTTATAGGTCCAAGACTTTAGAAATTACAGGGGGGCGGGGACACACCGTGTGACTTTGGCGGGCTATATCTCGCAAATGGTAAAGCTGATAAAAAAGTGTTGTATGGAAACCCTACTTTATTTTCATAGCCCTTTTCAACGATACCTACCCCATACAAGGAGGTGCACTTGTAAGATATTTAAACTTTTACTGTAATATTTTTGGTAACTTTTAGTTTATTTTAATATAAATACTCTGATTTTAGTTAATTATAACTAGTGTTATTATCGGAAGGCGTCATGGCGCCACAGATGTGATATTTTTTAACTTCCTGTTTGATTCAAATTGAAAAATGGTAAATGTATTATTAAATATTACAACTTTATTTCTATTTAATACATTGTCACATTGTCATGTTTCCAAACTAAAAATAAAACTACCTATGCTTAAAATCATAAATAATATAGAGGTTCCAGCACGTCGCCGCGAGGAAGGGTTCCCAGAAGGCTGGCAGCATTACCCCTCTGCACCGCTATAGCAATACGCTGTGCAAAGTAGCTGCCCGCCCTCGGATCGCCAGTTACGTCGCGGAGGCGTGCTGAAACCTCAGATACTAAAGATTTTGCCTCTGGGCCCCATGGACCCATGGTCTCTACCGCAAAGGGCACAAAAATGTAGCTCGTCTCCAAGTCCACATACTTTCTACGCTTTATGGCCTCTGCGGCAACCGCTGCCGCTTCCGCACTCACAGAGGTAAAGGGTACATGCGTGGGTGCGAGAGTATCCACGCATGTGGCATCCCAAATGAGACACTTTCCCAGCCTCCACGGTACCAACGACATCCCATCCGGCCTCTTGCCATCTGACCTCATCAAGCCGCTCGGCTCCAGGACAGCTGGCACGGTGACCGATACGAGAGCCCTTCGGATGATGTCGTTTAAACTGCCATGACGCGACAAGCGTCCGGCACTCCGCTGGCAGGCTAAACCGTGGTGACCCAACTCGTTGACGTGCCTGCCACAGACGCACTGGTGAGACTCGTTAACCTTCAAACCCAACCTGAGTCCAACCGCTAGGGACAAAGTGCAGTTGTCCAACAGAGTCCCCAGATTTGCAGATGGAAGAGCCTGCAACCACAAACCTGATTCGCGCGCGGAAACAGCAAGCAATCTGGCGCGGTCAGAAGGTCCACTAGCGCCAGAAATCAGACCGTCCATTGCACGCTTACAAAGAGGCTCGTCCCACGCTCTCTGGTAATGCGCAGACTTTGGCAGTGGGTCATCGGGACAAATGCTCCGCCAGGCATCCACTGACTCAGCTAAACCACAAATCCCCCCGGCACCCAAAGATGGGCCCAGAATTTTACCGGATAGGGGGACTCGAAGCATAGACAGAAGACAGAAAAGCCGGCAAAGAGACATCGGATGTTTTTCTCACTCCCAAACCCCCCAATCGAATAGGTAGCGACGCCTGAAAAAAAGATTTGTCGTCTAATGGGCAGTTCAGTACAGATGTCAGCGTATCCTTTATAATATCATCCAGACCTTGCAGGAGATTACGAACTTTCCAAAATTGCGCACATCGTAGTACGTATGTAAACTTGGGGACGAACAGACACGAGCGTATTATAGATAGAGCCATGTGTGCGTTGATCTTGAGTAACCGCTCTGACGAAGACTTAAAAATGCCTATCTGATCGTCAATAAACGACGGCAAAGACTCATTTAATATTGGGGCCCCAAGCAGACGCAAGGACTCCCTTGTTACCACTTTAATATTAGGGGCTAACAAATTAAATCTGGTAAGCATGCATTCTCTAGCCGCCGGCTCAACCGACGAACCTATATATAACTCGCACTTCTCATAATTAAGCTCGAGGCCCATTTCCGCAAAAGAATTACCCAACAATTCAAAGTCCGACGCTACCGTATCAGCATCACCACCCATTGTGCCATCATCCAAATACCAGACATTAAAATTACTCTTCAACGAAGATATAACAGGGTGAATGGCAAGACTGAAGATAGCGGGGCCGAGAGGGTCGCCCTGCTGGCATCCCGTGGACGAGTTCACCAAGTGGTCTTTGTAGACCAAATTTTTAGGAGAAGCGTAACATTGCCAGAGGTACGGGTAAACGGACGGAATATGCTCATTGACTGCCAACAACAGCTTCCCCCTATCCAAGGTATTAAAAGCATTCCGGACATCCACCTTGAGTAGAACTTCACCCCCATTTGAATTAAGATAGGTCCTAGCAGAATGGACTGCGGCCTCGCATCCCCCCCTGACACCGAAACCCAGTTGTTTTGGTTGGAATGTGTTACTGAGAATCGGAAGCACACTTTTACAGCACACTTTGGAAGCCATGCGCCGAAAGGTACTCCCCACCGCGATGGGCCTAATACCCCCGTCCTTTTTCCGCAAAGCTACCAGATTAGCACCATACAAAATATCAATGACATCCTCAGATACCTCCCCCGACAACATTAAGTTCACCAATTTAGTCAGACTGGACAAAACACTGCCACCCATCTCCCCCAAAGGACAACCAATTAGATCCTTGAGGTGTTGGGGCGAAATTCCGTCCAAATCTGATGAAGAGCCACTCTTAAAAGACATAATAGTGGAGCGCACATCCTCCACAGATGCCAGGAAATTCTGCCCTGGAGAAGAAGGTGGATCAGGTCGACGCGCTGACAGCATGGGGGGTGGATGCTTCATTTCCAGGGCTTGTAGGGTTTCAACCGTATTTGGTGCCAAGACGTCACTCGTAAAAAGCAATTTTGCAGCCCCTCTCAAATCACCCTCATTCACTTTGGATTCTATCCTTTTTATTGGATTCCTGTCGTGGGATTTCTCCGTAGGATTTAAATCTTCATGGGAGAGAGAAGCCGTGCAGTTGTTCTTAATTTTTTTAGTTAGAGATGACGCCTCTCCCCCGTCGCTGTTCACATGTAAGATTCGGTACGCAAAAGTTAATAGTTCCACCCAGAATTCTCTGTCATTCCTAGACACGACCGAATCTATGCATTTCCGGAATTCAGAAGCTACCGTAAAACGTGCCTCTCTTGGAATACGTTTTACTACTGGCACGTTATTTTTTAAACCGCTCAATATTTTCCAAAGCGGTGGATCATTTGCTTCCTCCACTCGAGGACTACTAAACGATGCTGGAGCTGAGGTGGCACCTTCCTCTCCAAGAAGACCACGCCCGGGACTGACTGACGGCGAGGCATTTATATGGTGAACTCTAGAAGTGTGTATTTTAAGACCTTTTCTACCCCTAAAATAACGAGGTTGAGAACATAGGTCACACTTAATCCAGATATCCTGCGAGTCCGAAGTGCTATTTGCGCCTGACTGGGACTGTGGTATTGTCAGTGACATATTTAGACAGTTTAAAATTTTTGTGCCCTTTTTATAGTAGTTAGAACAATATAATAAATTACCATTAAAACTGATTTACAATATTACAAGTCGCATCTCAAAAACACAAATAAAATGTCTGAATTTCATGAAACTAATTTATCTAATGGCACACCTTAAGTAGTATCAACAAAAATATTAAGTAGGTAATTAAAAATGTCTAAAGAGCCAAAATAAAAATTGCTGAAAGTATACTGACTAGCCGACATAAAGCCTTTTACAAACAAAAATATTGTATTGATTTTCTTGAATTAAATACAGTTATCACCAACAAGTAGAAACTCTAAATTATAGAAAAAATATTAAACATTCAATAAAAGAGAAAAACATATTGATTGAAAATTATTTATGGCATAACACAACTTACACGATCTGAAATTTATTAATAAATTAACATGTCAAAAAATAGAATTATGGCTAAATAAAATGCCCAACAAACCTAGAATATTTATGCAAAAAGTCGGAAATATATTTTAACAATACCGCTTTTTGAGTGCCTACCCAAGGCAATTTAAAATGGCACCGAACATTTAAAATGGTGTAACTCAAATTTGTTATGGAAACTTAAATTATAACCCTCGTAAAAAATAATGTATATTAACAATCATAACAAGTTAAATTATAAATAAAAAAAAATTAAAAAAAAATAAAAAATTAAAAAATAAAAATCCTGGCAACCCTGCGCCGTGAACCGGGCCTCAGCTTGAAGTGCTTGCACAGATAGGCACCTGCTGCTGCCATCTATTGCACACAGACTAGATACTATTTAATAAATCTATCGTTGACTTCTTAAAGACCGGACTGGAATTTGAAACAAAGTTGTTTTAACCGTGGCACTACAATAATATGCTAACATTAAAATTTTGGAAACAAAAAACCAAAAAAAAAAAAAAATTATGGAATATATTTAATAATACATTTATCATTATCTATATTATATTATTCATCATCGATTTTTAAGACAAATTAAAAGTAGTTATCAAAGCTTTAATTATAAAAATTTAATTAAATTTAATTTAATTTGAGCTTTAATTATATTTAATATTAAAAGTAGTTATCAAAGCTTTAATTATAAAGCTTTGATAACTACTTTTAATTTGTAAATACCAAATTAATAATTTAGTAAGTTTTGCATAATATAATAGTTTGACTAAATGTTAATAGTAGGTAGTTGTATTGATGATTTTGAAAAATCGATACTTTGTGGTGCGGTAGCCAGTTTATAAAGCATTGACGGTTAATTTTCCGGTTCACTTTGAATTCGGAGCTGGTGGTGTTCAGACATAAAGATAAGTACTAGATATAATTGAAATTTATACCTATAGTTATACTGTTGCTTTGTCATATGAATATTTCTTTGTGTTTAAATAATATTTCATGTTTTATGTTGTGTGGATTTCTGTGAAATACTAGTGGCCCTTCTGTGGTAAAGAATATAGCCCATGTCATGTTAGGGACCAATACTGTTTTAATGAGTTTCTTTCGGGATTTCTTCTCAGCAGTGGTCGTTCCGAAGTCCTAGTAGAATGTAGCTTAGAAATCTAAAGAAATTGGGGCTCAATTCTATGGATTAAACAATTGAGTCTGATTTTATCGTTTCTTTTATTTGAACTACCTTTACCTACATTATGAATTTTTGAGAAATAAGTAAAAGTACAAATATATTCATAAAATCATAGTTATTTATTCCTGACAATAAAAATATATGTAAATATACATACATACATATATTATATTTTTCTAGTCATACTTAATCTATCACACTCAAAAAAATAATTCACCCCCCCTTTACATGTATGGGAAGGTACCCTTAAAAAGTGGTAATTTTAATTTTTTGTATTTTTAAAAATGAGATCTATATGTGAAGTATCCTCGAACCAAGTTACATGCAAATCAGTCCATAAACGTAGAAGATACGGACAAGGAGTTGTGGGCGGGGCCGGCGCGCCAAGCATGCGAGCGACCGCTCGTATCTTTACAAAAACACGTGACAGCGCCGTTTAGTCGCTCGCGAACTCTAGCGGTGAAAGTATTGCGAAGCGCTGCTACAAAATTGTACGAAAATGCCTTCATGTGCGGTAATTACTTGTCGAGCGAGAAGCCAAGGCTTAATATAAACAAAGGATGCGTTTCTTATCATCGGTAAGTAAAAAAACCTCTAGTAAATACGATATTTTAGTCAAAATCTTTCAAAGGTCATTAAAATATTTTTTTTTCTCCAAAAAATATACATTGCTGTCTGCATGCGTTCGTTATTTTTGCAACGTCAAACGTACCGCGTAGTGGAGCGCGCGGCAACAACGTGGCATTAGCTCTAGTGCTGGGCGTAGCGAGAGACGATATTTATCGATATCGTCTTTCAAAGTCATATATTTATAAATGTTATAAATTAATGTTAATGTGGAAAGTCAAACTAGCGACGCAGTTGTTTAGTTTGAGCGTAGCTGATGCCATAGATTTTTGCCGCGAAGACCTTAAAATACCCATTTTTTAAAAAAATATTTTAGTCGCGAAAATATTACGGCATTTTGTTGGCAGTACATTGTTTGATGACATATCATTTCATCAATTTGGTGAATTCCCAACATCGAACCATGTAACGGATCTAACTAAAGTCGTTATTGAGAAATATTTAAACATTCGCTTACACATTTTACTAAAAAATTCTTTAGAAAAACAAACCAAGCTAAAACTTCTTAATAAATATATCTTGTTCCAAGGTCAATAAATATAAGATTGTAAGAAATGTACTTTGTTTTATTTTCCATTTTACTATATCACTTTTGTATGTAACAGTATTGTTGTTTGAATTATGTTATTGTTTAATAACAAAATTCAATATCGATAATTAAGTCATTTAAAGTTTAGTCAAGCACTAGCGTAGTTTACAAACACAATCACACTAATTGTACATCGATTGCGTGCTTGCGTATGATTGGTTCAGTTTGAAATTGCGTGATGACGTGGCGCTATGATTGGCTAGATTGGAAATTGCAAGAATGTGCGAAGCTTCGTACTCATTATGGCAAATGTGTGGTAACGGTGAAAGGTGGGGCGGATTAGGCGACACTGGTTCTCATAGAAACGGCGCATTATAGCCATTCTAACCTCTTTTATATGTTCTGTGATACGGACGGACGGACTGAACGATCTTATAAGGGTTCCTTGTCGGACTACGGAACCCTAAAAATGCGGTACGTGCACACTATCTTCATGAACTGTCAGACAATATGAATTAATATAGTATATGTATAATTTGTCATAGTATCAGTATATATATATATATATATATATATATATATATATATATATATTATATATATATATATATATATATATATATATATATATATATATGTAATGTTTAAGTAAGTTTATTTATATTTATGTAGTAAGTAATTGTACTAATTTCGGTCTTCTTAAGTTTTTCTTGTCTTTTCTTTTTAAGTGTTTTTGTGCCCTTTGCTCATTTGCATTCATCCCAAAATGATATCTTCTCTCTCTGCATCTCCTCTTGGTTGACTGGTAGAAAAAGCCTCTGGCTTTAAGTCCGCCATTTACATGTTTTTAGTAAAGAAGTTAAATAAATAAATGAATTGTAAATGTTGCTCTATGTTAAGTTGTAGCTCTATTGTTTTTTTGTTCGTTTGTGTTTTTTTTTAATGAAAGTTGTTTATGGTATAGGGCACTGTTTCTTGAAGATAGTGCATGTTAGGTTCTTAATCATGCTTTAGAGGGCTGTAATAATAAAATTTGACTGAGGTTTTGATAATCTCAATGGCGTAGTGGTAACACGCCCGTTCACCTACTAGTGGTCTTAGATTCGATTCCCAGTGCGGGCAAATTAGTGAGTTTGTTTTTTTGTTACTTCTTCACGCTTTATCTACTGATCTAATCTTCCTGAAATACTGAGAAGGACATTGGGTACCTTTTATCCCGGGAAAAAGCACTATTCCCTCGGGAATTTCACGCGGGCGAAGCTGCGGGCAAAAGCTAGTTATTAAATAGATACCTACAAAAAGCTAGAAGTGAAAACCTTTAACGTTAAGTCTACCTTACATACGTATTTAAATTTCTGTTGCATTACCGAAAAACGTAAGCAATCATAACGTAAGCTTGTCTATAAAGTCCTGACATCAAAGTTCGAGGAACTAACATTGATGATGTGTCTGGCAACACCAAACGTATGTACATCAGTTGTCAATGCTGTCAATAATATTGAATTGTTTTTCGTTTGTATTTTTATTGTTTTGATTAAACTGCAATAAATTAAGACCAAACTACGCAGAAAAGTTTAAAAAATGAGTAAAGTAAATCGGAGTCGCACGCGGAAATTGATTTTTAAAGTTTTCCAGCAATGTTTTGCGGAGTGCAAGGATGGACGAATTTTGTGAGATTTCGATGATATTTATGGGAGAACAACATATATTATGGCTATGTAACCGTGTTATTGTTTGTTTTTTATCTACCTGAAGTTACAAATATACTGAATTTACGATTTTTAAAAGAAAAAAGGTATTGTTTACATGGTACTTTTTTAGGTTAGACTAAAATTGTAAATAGGTCATATTATAGTATGATCGTAAATTTTTGATACATTATGATGGTACATCTCAGTCTATTCGGGTTTTCTATCAATTTTGAATTTGAATTATTTGTTTCTTGTGAATAAGTTATTGTTTATATTCTGTTACAATTTTTATTCCTTTTTTTTAGGAAAACCAAAGAGTACAGTTAGGCCCATAGTCGACGAAGCAACTTGTTGAAGAGGCCTTCTACAGCATCACATCTGAATATGGAAAAACTGGTGCCATTACGCTGAGACGCTCAAAAAAGAGTACTATGAGCGAGGACGTTACCTGTATCTAGATATAGACGAATTGATTGTTCGCTTAGGCGATGATAGCAGCAGTGGTGACAGCAGCTGTAGTGATGACAGTGCCGCTGATGAAAGCGGCAACGAAACGTTTCTTGTTTTTGAATATTTGGACTCCGATGATGAGTGAAAGTGATCAACCTTAGTATCCATACTATCCATACTAATATTATAAATGTGAAAGTTTGGATGTGAGTTTGTGAATTTGTGAGTTTGTGAGGATGTTTGTTACTCAATCACGCAAAATCTACTGGACGGATTTCGATGAAATTTGGTACAGAGGTAGATAATGACCTGGAATAGCACATAGGCTACTTTTTATCCCGGAAAAAATGGTTTCCGTGGGCATGAGATACCAATTATAGTAACGCCATCTATTATTTGACAAAATAGACGTCATGTCAAAATGACGTTACGTCAACGTCAAAGTGACGTTACGACAGCCTCCCCACTACTTCTATATAAAACGGGCCATTGCACCGGCCGGCAGTATCCACGTCGAGGTGTGCGGACCGCTGCTGAGTGCACAGACTAATGGCACTCTGCTCAAACTTCTATATATTATGTGTGTGAAGGAACATCAGTGAGTTGGTTGTGATGTACATTGCGTGCAGAGGCGGGGCGCGCAACATAGCCGTATGAGGTACAGATTAGTAAGTAGTACTAACGTACATATCGGTCACTCACCGCCCTGCACTCATTTCAAATACCGCACCCCACCCCGCCGAGCAGCACTTCTGCTGTAGACATCACTGACACGGTTTAGGCGCGATTGTTCCAAAAAAGGTCCAATTCGCGGTTGGTTTAATTTTCAGTTGGTTCAATTCGCGGTTGGTCTAAAAATAAACAATTTTTCCGAAATTGTAAATTTTTTGAGTGTTACCATTAAACTTTGTATATTGAGAAGCTAAGATCATATAGTAGTAGGTAGGCTTAGGTTATTTTTTTAAGACCGCCCGGAAAGACTTTGAGGGCGGAAACGAAGTAAGGTTCAGGTTATTTTTTTTATTACTGCCCGAAAAGACTTGAAGGCAGAAAATAAGTTAGGTTCAGGTTACTCTTTATGACCACCTGGAAAGACTTTGAGGGCGGAAAAGAAGTTAGGTTCAGGTTATTTTTTTTTATTACCGCCCGGAAAGACTTGAGTGCAGAAAATAAATTAGGTTCAGGTTACTTTTTATGACCTGTTGGTACGTTTTTTATTATTTTATATCCTTATCAATATATCTATATATGCGCGGTCGGTAACGATGATATTTTCGCGACACGCACGCAAGCAGCCTTACTAAATTTCATACACACTGTCGTGTATAAAAAATAAAAAAAAATAAAAAGTGTATATGTGGGGCGGTGTGCGTGCGCAGGGGTCTCCAACTATTTGAAGCGAAGACGGGCAATATCCCTGCGCAGTGCGATTATACACGAACAATTACTTTAGAGAGAGCCGGATGTAGTGCTCAGGATAGAGCCTCGTACTTTTGAAGTACAAGGACCTCTTGTCTAGTAAGCCTTAGGTCCTGGGAGTCATGGGCAGGGTGATATCATTAATACAATATGGTTGGGATAGAATATAGCATTTTATTCCATAAACACACTAGCCGCTGAGGGCGGGCACATGTTATACTAATACCAAAATCTGATAAGTCTTTGCCGCAATTAAAAGTTAAAATTAACATAAACCAAATATAAGGTACCTGGCCAGGTCCGTACACAAACGTCTGTGCGCACTTAGAACGTTGTCCCGTTCACCGTTTTGTGATCCATTGGGTTCGAGCACTGGTACTGGTCGCGTCCTCAAAGCGACGCGGCGCTCCTGCACGCTCCGTTGTATGCGAGATAGTAGACGCTGGCTGGGCCTTCCGAGGTTTGCGCTGAGCCACACACGGACATCGGATCGAAGGCGGCGACGCGGCCTTTGGAAATAAGGTTAGGATCCGTGTGTCGCACCTTGGGGTCGCCGACGACGGGGCCTGCGCCGTTGCATGCGGTCCACGGTCCGGGGAAACCGCACCCTCTGGTGATGGGAGGACACTCCAGGAAGCGCCAATTCATACGGCCGGGCGGGCACGTGGATATCAACAGCTCATCCTCCCTGACAACTTCGTGGCGGCAAATATCCCCTTGTGTCCTTGCGCGTATCGGGCGGATTTTAAAGCTAAAGGTTAAACTATAGTCCCAATGACGTGGGTGCCGAGGGCGGCGAAAGTGAAAACCCCAAAAAATTAATAATTGCTCAAGCCATGTTACAATATGTCTCGTGGCGGCCTATCTAGGAAGAGAGCGAATCGGCTCCACTTCGATTTGACATTTCGTCTTGTCACGCTACTCTTTTCGCTTAATTCGGACGCACGTCAAACCAACCTCTTAATATTCTTTAAAAGAACTAACGTTTAAATAAGGTATTTATTCGTTGAATATTATAACAATCTAAGTCGACGATATTAAAGGAGAATAATTAAAATCTTCATACAACAATCCTACCATGATTTCTTATTTTTTTATGATAAGAAAGGTTTGTTAGGACCTCTGAGACGGAACGTGTGTCACCAGCTGTCAATGTCAGACGTCCAACTCTGCAGATTTTGTTGACAGTCTAATTTAATCATAGAATGTTTTGTTATGAATGTTTAGTTTTTGATATAATTCCGTAAGTACACAAAATCGCGTCGAGTTATTGCTACCAATGGTTTCGGCGTGACTCAAAGAACGTTTTGATGTGCGTGTCTCCCTGTTTTCTTAATAAGTATTGTAAAAACAACATATGAAGTTTGTGTACCGGTGTGTCACTTTCCCATTCAATTTGTCTGGAAACTAATGGATTTGAATGCCTGCTATTGTAGTGAGTGTCGAGAGCCTATCATGCAGGTAATACGCCACAGGAATAGTATCCCAATATATCAACTATTTCACCTAAAATATGACATGCAAAGTTGACTCAGTTAGAAGTTCAAAATAATTCTGTAGTTATCACTACAAATACCCCCTTTTTCGGCAAAGAGGTTAAGTCGTACTTAGCCGAAACAGCCGGGGTAACCGGAGAAAACATTCACCTATCCTACGGCAATATATTTCTAAATATAAAACTATCAGCTATATATGAAACTAACTCATGCTATTTCATATATTAAACTAAATTGTATGTTCTAGAGTTCTAAAACTAACTCAATTTATGTTGAGTGTCAGGAATACAGCGTCTGGCCAGACCGCTGCAATTCCCCTTGCATTAAAAAAAATCATACTTGGATTTCTAATGAGATAATCGCAAGTAGCATACTAATAATAAAGAATTTATCTAAAGTAAATATAGTTCTTACTTATGTATAATAAGAAAAACGTATTTCTGAGATTTAATTAAAATATATGTAATCTAGCATTCCTACATAATTTACTAGTTAGTAATTAAATTGTAAACCTAATAAAGTCTTTAAACTAATGGAGAGCTCTCTACACAAATTGACATTTAAAATGTATAGCCGGTGGGCTGACATTGTATAAGGGAAAAAACTTATTTTCTTTTTTTTCTCAAAAATTAAGGAGTATTAATCCATATCCTTATGTTTACTCTGGCGCCTAGAGTGTGGTAGTTATAAAAGAAATTGGTTTTCATGAAAAAACGCTTTGACAAAAAAATTTCACATGTGAGTCATGTCATATGTGAAAAATGAGGCCTCTAATTGGTTATACCAATCCAAAATAACAAAGTTCAAGATAAGAAAGTTGCTAGTTAGGGGACACACCTTGTGAGACTTTTATTATGTCCTTGACATGATATTTTCCAACTTTACCGGTTTCTATCTCCTGAAGGTCGTAAACAACATCCGAATGCTTCCTGACAACTTTACATCACAAAGCGCGGTGCTAGTTTAGCGGAGAAGAAATGAGCTGAACGACTGGTCATTTGAAGGTATTAACGAATTTGGAATGCCGCCTCTTTTCGGCAACATGCCATCCGTCATTATCTCCCGACCTTTAGCTAACAAAAATGGTGTGTGCCCGGTGGCAACATTAATAATGCTATTCAAAGATAGCTACCACTAAATAAGTCAGAAAAACATTTCAGTACTTTATGTTCTGAAGTGTTTCGACTACGCCTAAAATCATCAATTCTAAGAAAAAATCTGTGACGTCTGAGTCACCAGAAAATTTTAAATTCCACGACCTCAAATGGTCCTCCTTTAATATGTGAATAACGCGTTCATCATCTTCCCTAGTCTCCGTAACATAGGTAGTCCTACCCATTGAGTTGGCTTGACGTACTAAACCGGGAGCTCCTAGTTGAGACAATGTGGGTTGTAACGCTTTAAGTGTGGAAGGGCCGGGTGGGTGGGTGTCAATTGCACCTCCCCGTGGTCGTGTATTAACAAATGAGGAAGTAGTAGTGGTAGGTGGTTTGTTTGCCTCCCCACTTACTTCGTGATATTGCTCTTCCCTTTCGCCGTCCGACATGTTGACAAAAATGTGAGGTTATATGTGTCAGGGTATGTAATAGGTTATAATAATTGATAAATTTCTAAATAGATACAGGTTACTCCTGTCAATAAAAAATAAATTAGCTCTCAAATTGAGATTAAATAGGAATTATGGCTGAGCGCTATGCTTTTTATTCATAGCGAAGCCCAAATAAAATATTAATTATTATATTATTAATTATAATATTATTTAGTAATATTATAATAATTACTATGAATTGTATTAAATGTATGCTTACAACCCTGTCGCATATAAACCTAACAAACACTAAGTATAATAACTTTACAGTCAATGATATCACCAAAATTTCAAAATAACAAGTGAGCGAGTTTAAAAAATTTAAAAACTATTTTTTAGAAAAACTGCCACTCTCACAGGACTCAAAGGCTCAAAAATATAGTAGTTCGGGCGCCATTGTCGTGTATAAAAAATAAAAAAAAATAAACAGTGTATATGTGGGGCGGTGTGCGTGCGCAGGGGTCTCCAACTATTTGAAGCGAAGACGGGCAATATCCCTGCGCAGTGCGATTATACACGAACAATTACTTTAGAGAGAGCCGGATGTAGTGCTCAGGATAGAGCCTCGTACTTTTGAAGTACAAGGACCTCTTGTCTAGTAAGCCTTAGGTCCTGGGAGTCATGGGCAGGGTGATATCATTAATACAATATGGTTGGGATAGAATATAGCATTTTATTCCATAAACACACTAGCCGCTGAGGGCGGGCACATGTTATACTAATACCAAAATCTGATAAGTCTTTGCCGCAATTAAAAGTTAAAATTAACATAAACCAAATATAAGGTACCTGGCCAGGTCCGTACACAAACGTCTGTGCGCACTTAGAACGTTGTCCCGTTCACCGTTTTGTGATCCATTGGGTTCGAGCACTGGTACTGGTCGCGTCCTCAAAGCGACGCGGCGCTCCTGCACGCTCCGTTGTATGCGAGATAGTAGACGCTGGCTGGGCCTTCCGAGGTTTGCGCTGAGCCACACACGGACATCGGATCGAAGGCGGCGACGCGGCCTTTGGAAATAAGGTTAGGATCCGTGTGTCGCACCTTGGGGTCGCCGACGACGGGGCCTGCGCCGTTGCATGCGGTCCACGGTCCGGGGAAACCGCACCCTCTGGTGATGGGAGGACACTCCAGGAAGCGCCAATTCATACGGCCGGGCGGGCACGTGGATATCAACAGCTCATCCTCCTGACAACTTCGTGGCGGCAAATATCCCCTGTGTCCTTGCGCGTATCGCGGATTTTAAAGCTAAAGGTTAAACTATAGTCCCATGACGGGGTGCCGAGGGCGGCGAAAGTGAAAAAAACCCCAAAAAATTAATAATTGCTCAAGCCATGTTACGTGTCTCGTGGCGGCCTATCTAGGAAGAGACCGAATCGGCTCCACTCGATTTGACATTTCGTCTTGTCACGCTCCTTTTCGCTTAATTCGGACGCACGTCAAACCAACCTTTAATATTCTTTAAAAGAACTAACGTTTAAATAAGGTATTTATTCGTTGAATATTATAATAATCTAAGTCGACGATATTAAAGGAGAATAATTAAAATTCTACAACAATCCTACCATGATTTCTTATTTTTTTATGATAAGAAAGGTTTGTTAGGACCCTGAGACGGAACGTGTGTCACCAGCTGTCAATGTCAGACGTCCAACTCTGCAGATTTTGTTGACAGTCTAATTTAATCATAGAATGTTTTGTTATGAATGTTTAGTTTTTGATATAATTCCGTAAGTACACAAAATCGCGTCGAGTTATTGCTACCAATGGTTTCGGCGTGACTCAAAGAACGTTTTGATGTGCGGGTCTCCCTGTTTTCTTAATAAGTATTGTAAAAACAACATATGAAATTTGTGTACTGGTGTGTCACTTTCCCATTCAATTTGTCAGGAGACTAATGGATTTGAATGCCTGCTATTGTAGTGAGTCGAGAGCCTATCATGCAGGTAATACGCCACAGGAATAGTATCCCAATATATCAACTATTTCACCTAAAATATGACATGCAAAGTTGACCAGTTAGAAGTTCAAAATAATTCTGTAGTTATCACTACAACACATATATATGCGAGTGTATAAACGGTATTTGTCTATGAATTTGTAATTTTGCCTATTTGCTATTTTACCTATTTTTCAACTCGCTCCATCGTGAATAAAGTGCTAACTCGCGCTCAAGCAACAGTTTCACAGGGGCGGGATAATGATTAATCCTTTTTTGCCGCGGGCGAAGCCGCGGGTAACAGCTAGTTTTAACTATAAAACATTCATCATCATCGTCAGCCTTCCATGACCCACAGCTGGGTATAAGCGTCCTTTTGTATACGCCAACATTTCCTATACTGAGCCATTGCAACAAATATTATTAAAAACATTATTCTGGTTAAATTAAAAATGTTTAGTAAAACTTTTCATAAGGTACATATAGGTAGGAACATAAGGTTTCCTACTGTAAATAAAACGGAAACAATATGACTGAATAATGTGTTTTATTTATTAGCTCGCTTTACCTGAACGAGCTGCTAGTATCAAAATTATTTTGGTCACACTATATAGGGTTGCTACATGCACATCAGTGGCGCCATCATTTAATTTCAGGACTTAATAGACAGACTGTAGGTAGTATAGGTCTCTCTCTTTAGTCGTATTTCCTCATGACTGAGGGTCGTAGTCATTATATGGAATGAAACACACACAACGTTCACTTGGCACTTTTTAATGTAGTGGTTTGCCATTGCCTTCTCCATTTCACACACTAGCTGATAATCATCAACCAGAGTGCAGGTTTCCTCAAGATGTTTTCCTTCACCGGAAGTAAGTGGTGGTCGATGAAAACTAACATTGGTACATGAGTCAGATTGGTATACAAACTCATGTAACACGGGCAGGATTCAAACCTGGGACTTTGCTTGCAGCCACAGGCGGGCGCTCTAACTATAGATGGGTAACCACCCGGGTTATTATAACCCACTTCAATCTGAGACTTCAATGTATGGACTGAAATGGGTATAATAATGGTAAAAATATGATAACTGGGCAATTTTATTTCTGTGGTTTTAAACCAATCTCGGGTTTTAACCCGGGTGGTTACCCATCTATAACCCTACCACTCGGCCACCACCGCACCGCAAGTACAGGTATCCGATGGTATTATTATAAGTTCCAAAAGCCTAGAAACTAGTTACGAATCCAGGATATCCCCTCAGAAATGAATGCAAAAAGCTTCCTCTGTAATTAGCAAGTCATTTTTCACAATTCCAAGTAACCTGATTTATGTAAAAGTGAATGAGTCAACTGCTAAAGGTGCATTGTGACTGAATGACTAATCAATCTACGTCACAGTCAGTCAATGATTGTCTGAAGCCCATTTGATAATTTACAACATGCGATGGTAAAATGCTGCTTTTGAATAAATGATGAAAATCCTAAAAATACCTATCGAGGTGTTCTAATATTCTCAGTTATAAATAAAGAAATAAAACTTTTTGGTGTTGCCAGGTTTCTTTCTGATGATTTTATTTACGAGCGAGCTAGGCCCCCCTTCCTGGCTTTGCTGCCGTAAAAATTTCAGGATTAAAAATACTCTACGTGTTATTCCTGCAATTTTTTTCCTGTGTACCAACTTTTATCAAAATCCGTCCAGTACATTTTGCTTGATGGAGTTAAGAACTCACATACAAACTTTCGAACATCATCCATTTATTTATTACTTGTCGGTGGACTGTATTCCATCTTTCCTGTCTTCTCTTATCGATTTTACCTTTCCATAGGACATATTGTATAACTTTTCTTCGGTAAATGCTCGTCTTGGCTCTCCATTTCCACTCCTATAGCAACATCAAGCTTTTTAATAACCAACTACTCTGTCAAGTCTTCAAAAAGCATCGACTAAGATTTTACTCAAGATGTTTTATCTTCCTTGGAAGACTATTATGTAAGTAAGTAAGTAAAAATACTTTATTGCACCAAAATCAAGTACAGGTTACATTAAGACTTAATATATAGGTAATGCGTACAATAAGCGGCCTCATCGCAAGTGCAATCTCTTCCAGGCAACCTAAGCGAACGGAAAGAAATAAACATAAATGGCGGTGCATGAACAAGAGATAAAAGAAAATTGAGACAATAAAAGAGTACTACATATTTTAGAAAGAAAATTAATAAACTAAATATAAAATAATATAATAGATGTAAACATATACACATAGACATAAATAATGACTCATGGAGACAAACTGAAAAACGCTGAGTCATCATTTAAATACAACAGTTTTCAGCAGGATTTTAGTGATGTGGGGTTGCCGGTCGGCTAATAGCTCGCATTAAGGCGGGAATTGTATCGATACTCGCGCTCGCATTCCGATGAAATTGGTAATCGGATAAGGATCTCGATCATTACTGGACGCGGCGGCGATGACAGAAGGGAACTTAGTTCTTTGGATGCGGTACTTCAATATTGTACTTATTAGATAACATCTTCTATCGGTAAGTTTCCCTATCTCTACTGATGACTTTCTATGGCCAATAGGAGCCAATATGATGTTTTTTGGAATTATTGTCTGTCTTCTATACGTCAACCCTCTTTTTAGCAACCGCATTATTATTATCAAAAACTGATAAAAAAAACATTCGGTTTTCACGTATTGCTGAAGGTTTTAGTTAAAATCTGGAGTTATTCCTTGGCGTAGATACCTTTTTTTAGTTTCATCTTGATACATCGCTAAGGCAGTTAGTACGAGCGGACGAAGTCGCGGTCAAAAGATTTGCTTTACCGAAAAACTTTATACATGATTATAAATATATCCAATTTATACCGCATCCATAAAATACACATTGTACAACTCAGGGTAGCAGGGCAAATCTGCCGGCCGCGTGATTACAGGCCCCTGGTGTATTTTGCACCCAAAATTAATTTATTTAGCACCACTCGGACCGGTCCCACGAAATTAGCCCCATCATCCTCTAATGAAGACCTTATATTGAACAAATATTATGGTCGATGCCACTTTCCATTTTAATGAAGCACTACAATGTTGCTTCGCGTGAAATAAATAAATAAAATAATAATGGGACATTTGTAGAGCTTATTTCGTCAGTATTTAGATAGTCTTAAGAATCTAGATCTACACTGTCCTATAATCTATACCTACTGCTTGGTCATTTATAAAATCACTAGCTTTTGCCCGCGGCTTCGCCCGGGTGAATTTTCTACGGGAACATTGCTTTTTCCCGGGATGAAAGGTACCCTATGTCCTTCTCAGTACTTCGAACTATGTGTATGCGAATTTTCAGGAAGATTGGTTTAGTGGATAAAACGTGAAGAAGTAACAAACAAACTCAATTTCGTATTTATAATATTAGTTAGGATTATCAGTTCTCATATTTGGAGTCGGCTCTCCTATACTTTTTGGGCCATCCCTGCACATGTTAGGGATGGGATCTCCCATCGTTTTCATGCCCGATTTTATTTACTGTATCAAGTGCAACTAGTCTATCTAGTCTAAAGAGGGGGATATTAGGAGCACCCATAACCGGAGAGCATATATGAAGAGAGTGATAAGTGTAGAGGAAGCGAAAGAGATCTAGGATCGTAGCAAGTGGAAATCACTAGTCTCTTCCTACCGGAAAAGGCGTGATAGGCGTATGTATCTAGTCCAGGAAGGATCAAACTAATAGGTAAATAAAGTTTTGACAGAATTACCACCAAAAGTTACGTATTCTCAGCACACGGGGTGTTTTCTAACAAAAACTATTTTACAGCTCTCCCGATGAAATCCGGCCCATTTATTAATTTTATTGTTTGACACCTCGTACACGAAGTACTTATCAGACACTAAACTTACACAATTTACATCGAAAATCACATAAATGTCAGCCGAAGTTCGACTTCTGCTTTCTGTAAAGTGCATTGATAATAATCTGAGCCACTCTCAGTTGAGGAAGAGAGATGGGTGTATAAATGTCGGTAAGAAGGAAGGAGATAGGTGGTCGTGAATAGAAACATCAAAATTTTACAGCATTTTTATTGCGCGAGCGCCGTTTCTCTTTGTAAACAGAAGCGTCCGGCCCCGGTCCGAATTTCGGGTTGTATGTGTAGGTGTAGGTCGGGTTCCGTCGATTTTTAAAGCTGATACTCTTTGTTTGTACTATAAATCTTAGGTAGTAAAAAATAGGTTGATGGAATGAGGTGGTCCTACTGATATTACATATTCGAAAGTTTTAGATACGAGTACTTCTCATGAGACCACTGTAAAAGAAAATATGCTACTGCTGTACATGCTCTTGTCTGGGAAATAGATAAAATTTTTGGTTGGGGTCACACCCTGAGTACTCTGATCCGAGGTTTTCATCGCGAAACGCCTCGTGATAAAAGAAAATAACTAATACAGATATTTTCTAGACTTTTTTTTATAAAAATCTCACACAAATAAATCAATAACAACATAGAAATGTGGTAGGCAGGGTTCCTAATTCCCATGAAGATTCCGAACCCATGGGAATGCTACAAATTAAGTGGATATGACGGCACTAAGCCGTGCGCTCCAATACCGTAAGTTAGTCATTGATGGAATACTAATCGCAGACTATTCCATTTTTATTTAAGTCAACAATACTTTTATTTTCTCCAACCAGATTGCGGACCTCCTTAAAAAAGCGAGATATTAGGAGCACCCATAACCGGAGAGCATGTATGAAGAGAGTGATGAGTATGGAGGAAGCAAGAGAGATCTGTAAGGATCGTAGCAGGTGGAAATCGCTAGTCTCTGCCTACCCCCACGGGAAAAAGGCGTGATAATATGTATGTACTTTTATTTCAATAAAGTGAAGGAAAATATCGTGAGGAAACCTGCACTCTAGTTGATGA